>JASANC010005541.1:0-187080 GCA_030248135.1 Theristus sp. LFF4_11 | reverse complement strand
TTTTTCGTTTCCGGACCGATTTCGCCAACTTCCACGCCCGATTCGCCCGAAATCGTCACCCGATTCAGCGTCTAGAGTTGCTCCCGTACGAAAACTAACCCAAATTTTGTTATCAGCGCATTGAAAGACCTAGAAAACTATTTTTTCTTGTATCTCGTTTCTGGACCGATTTCGCCAACTTCCACGGCCGATTCGCCCGAGATCGGTCCAGAAACGAAAAACCAAGAAATGGAATGTCACGCTGAATCCCCGCAGATTTTGGGTTAGTTTTCTTACGTGGCAACTCTAGATCTTGAATCGTGACGATTTCGGGCGGATCGTCTAGGAAGTTGGCGAAAATCGGTCAGAAACGAAAAAACAAGAAAAGGAGTGTTTTCCAGAGGTAATTCAATGCGCTGATATCGAGATTTTGGGTCGGATTTTACATTGAGCAACTCTAGATGCTGAATCATTGTTTGATTTCGGGCAATCCTTACGTGAAGAATCGAATCAGAAAACGAAAAAAAAAACGAAAACCAGGTAATTCAATAGCGCTGATCACACGAAATTAAAAAACAGATTGGTTCTTTTACGTGAACATGCAAATACTGGATCTTGACCATTCCGGCCGTATGGAAGTTGGCGGGAATTGTCAAGGAACGAAAAAGGCAAGAAAAGTGCTTTCCAGGGTAATTCAATCCGCTGATCAGATTCTGGTTATTTTCTGCGTGAGCTGCTAGACACTGAATCGTGACGATTGCGGCGAATTTGCAGTGAAAAACGGCGAAATGGATTCAGAAATGAAAAATGAGAAAACGGTTTTTCCAGGGTAATTCAATGTGCTGAATCACCGATTTCGGGATAATTCAGCGTATGAGCAGCTCTAGATACTGAATCGTGACTGATTTATGGTGAATCTGCCGTGGAATTTAGCGAAACCGGTCTTCAGAAATGAAAACCAAGAAAACAATGTTTTCTATCGTAATTCTTCATAACGCCGATCACGGCTTTTGGAATAGTTTTCCTCTTGTGAGCGATTCTAGGAACTGAATCGTGACGACTTCGGCAATCCGGCCGGCGAAATCACAGGAGAAATCTGACACAAAAACGAAAAATGAAAACCCTGCGTTCTCGAGGGTTCAGAAGAATGTGTGACCAACGAATTGCGATTGATCGACTTTCGAAGACTTACTGTAAAAATCAGAATATTTCGTAAAAATGCGTGAGACCATATAAAAGAGAATATGGCTTTGTGCAAGCAGTGAAAGACTCGGCTCGACAACACTTTTCAAGTTTCGATACGCGGCTACAAACGGATACGCGCTGCGTCATTTTCGCCGCGTTTGTTTTTTTTTGAAGATGCTCACCGATTCCGAAACCTCGAGGTACTCAAACTCGGTGAGATTGGGAATGGAAGCGGACTACCATCTCTCGTGGAACCAATACCCTCGGCATGCGAGGGGGACAGCCTCTAAGCTCCTCGCTCGTCTTCGGGGGCGTCAGTGATCTTAGCCGATTTCGGCTTCGGTGGCCTGCGGTCGCCATATTCCTGAGACAGCGAATCGGAAAGGTTTCGTTTTCGTTTTCGTTTTGCTTGAAAGCGCAAAACTTTGAGTTATAAGCGAAGTGACACTACTTCGGATTTAATCCAAAATCACGCCATAACCAAATTCTGCAAATTCTAATGCAAAATCAGAAAATTAGAGATTGGCAAACTGATGTAGCATGTAACTTTTTCGTTGTTGTTAGCGTACGCACCGCTTGTGTACGCACCCGCCACAGAAACAATCCGATTTGTCTTCCGTTGATTTTCACAAAAAGTACCCCTGTCACCTTCAACCAATATGTGCAGAATAAACCTTCGTATACCGACTGTGTCAAAACTTTTGGAAATGGAGATCTTGCGTTCCGCAATGCTTCTGCGGCTCTATTTGTCCCTGGAAAAACTGTGTCGGCGAGCTAAAGTCACGTTGTTATTTTTTGTAGTTTTGAGTGGTCGCTAAATACCCGAAATCCACAAATGTGAAAGGTCATTTTGTCTACATTACAAGCACGAGGACAGCAATGTCTGGCCGAAATCATAAATAAAAACCCAAAAAAACTGACTCTTAAGTACTCGTATCCGTGAAAAAACATCCGAGACGCGAAAAGCATTGTCGAGCCAAATCAAGCACTGCTTTTGCACAAGGCCATATTCCCTCGCACATATGCGTCTCGCGACACGAGATAATTAACATATGAGACTGAACGTGCGGCATTAAAACAGATGTGAAGCGTTTTCAAGACGCCTCCACCTGATGCAATGTTTTACGATGTAAATATTTAGAACATCCCGACTTTTCGAGAAATACCTTTTGCCAACGAGATGAAAATCACACTTTCACTTCAACCTGTACTTTGATCATCGGCAAAAAAAAAACAAAACAACTCGTCCAATGAGATAAACCGGAAACTGTTGAGATGAGGACAAGTCGTGCCTTGCTCAATTTCGCGTGTCGTTGTGTCCTGCGCGGTAGCGCGGCCACTGAAAACAACAGACAAAAGCAAAACAACGCTGTGAATTGTGTCAGATACATAAAAAAGTTATCAAAATCTAGAGCCGTTCGTTATTTGTCACTTTTCGTGAATGAGCAGAACAGTAACAGTAAGAAAACAAAACATTAGCCACGTGGAGGTGTTTTATTTCAACGAGTTCAAATACGCCACCATTTTGTACGAGACAATTTCGCATTATTCCCATATGTGCACTTGTATTCTGCAGCGAAATACTGTAGCGCGAGCTGTCCGCATCTAGAATTTTTATTAAATAGTGTGTAAAACAAAGAAATTGGAAATCGCAACGTGATTTACTGATTGCGTCAGAAAATCCAAATTTGACACAGTTTTGTGCTCACCGGATCTCGCGTCCAACGGAATTTAGCAAGATCTTCAGATTGTTTTTCGCTGCAATTGCCGCTGCTCGATGTGACAGAAACGCTTGTACCCCGGCTTGAAAGTGTTCCAAATAATGCCACCACAAAAAATGTGGCCAATTTTATCTGACCAAATTCCGGAGCACTTCCGACTTTCAACACCGACCTCGCCACCAACTTTGCATCGCGCATTGTCCGCTTGCAATGGCGGCCACTGTGCAACCTGCAGGTGCGTCGAGCCGCTTGCCCGCGACTCATCAACTCGGCCATCAGAAGAAGACGACGAATACGCAGACATTTTTCCGCACATACATTTCCCGAGCGCTCTCGAGTTCGGGATTCGTTCAAAACCTCCAAACGTTGCGCGGTTTCGAGGTTTTGGAATTTTTTCTGCAGCGGCGATTTTCGAGCTCGGAGTATCGATTTTAGAATACAAGACACCGAACATTTTCCGTTTGCGTTGCTCTCACTCATGTCAACTGCAGCGAATGTTCGAGTGCGGTGGAAAAGCGAGTCTTGGGTTTCTGTAGGTAGGCAGCTGGCTTTGTCTAGTGTCTACAAGTTGGTGGAAAGTTCGAAACTCCGCCCATGAACTAGGACACACACGTGGAGAAATCTGAGCGTGGTCTGGTGCCTTTTTGAGCCGAAATAGGATCGGAGACAGTAATTTTTGAACGTTTCCGCCATTTATTAGAAATTCCCAACCGTACGGTAAAAGGAGGTTCTAAACAGACACCCAGGCGAAATTTTTGAGCACGACCCATGCGCTACCCGGCAAGAATTGACGTATTGATTGTTTGCACCGATATATATATATGTTTTCGTAAGTGCATGCGTCTTCAACATACTGTATACACAAAGTATTTTGAAGCCGTATAACAATACCTTGACATATTTTTTCAAACGTGTCCCACTGAAATGACGTCATGTGCCGCCAAAACATGCGGCCCCCCCCCACGTGACCTTTAAACCAAAACTACATTGTGACAAACCAAAAACTGAAAAATGACGTCGACTGATCAGTTTTAAAGCGCATTTGATAAATCCCGCAATACGCACAGCTGCAAATTCAAAACGAGTCGCTTTCAGCGTCAATGCACCGAATTTCAGCGAGCTTCAAACTTGTCGGCAACGGCCAAACCAGTACGTCCGCGCAGTCGGCAAGACAAAAATATTGCGATTTGCCGCCCTTATTGTTGTTTTATATTCTTTTGAAGTTTTGATATGATTACTGTAGTATAACAGAAAAAGGTAACTTTCTGTTTGCAATTCGCTAAAAAATACCTGCCAATTTCGAGAAAATCCCAAATTGGTCGAAAATTGAAAGACAGCCATTTTCACAAAATTCCCCTGCCTTGTTCATGGTACGACGAGATTTCTGAAATTGTCAACGGCGGACGCGTGGATGGAGCGCGGCGAGACCGCTAGTCAGCGTTCCGCTAATGTGCACCAGTCTCGAATTTGTTTGATGGCGGTCTACGAGCTGATAAATCAATCAATAAGACGGAAAAATGCAATTGCTCGTGGAGTGTGTTTATCTTTCAAAAAAGCTCGATTGTTTTGTTGTTGTTGTTTTGTGCACAATGACGTTCACCACCCCGTTCTCGGCGTGGTTCGCATTTATTGAATCTCGTATTGTATTTTTCGGGTATTTATATTTTTCCCAAGAACCTCACCGCTACTGTAGACATGGGCGCTGAATCCGTTCGAAAAGCCACCTGAATTTGGGCAGACACTGCAAGTCGGAAATTGCCGGCAATACCGTAAACTTTGTAGAGAAATCAGCTCACCGACTGGCATTCGATGTGCTGATATTTACGGTGATTGCGTGGTGGAGCTCCACTTGGTGGAGTCCCGATCGTTCGATGCACACTGTCGGTAAATATGCTGGTACATTCCGGAAAACTGTAGATCAATTTCCTTGAAAAAATTTGGCAGATGCCACTAAACTTCGACATTTTGGCAAGCGCGTCGATGACGTGCTCATAATCGGCTGGAAAACGAGACCCACCGCGAGCTGTTTTGCTCGCATCCCTCTCGTGCAAACAGGATGTGAAACGTTTGCTGATATACGTGCTCTGTATTCTTGCCGGCGAAACTGTTGGGTCAGTATGCACAGGCAAAAACAAAAGCGCAGAAAAAGCCGTCAAAGTGTCTACATACTTCGAAGAAGCGGTGGTGCGTCTATGCTTCGGCGGTGAACCTTTGATTCGTCACCATCATCATCATCATCATTCACATCATGCCGCTCCGCATTGATTCGGTGTCCCTCGAACGCGCGTGAGTCTGATGTGACCGATGGAGCCGAGAAATTTGAGACGCGTTTCCTAACGCGGAGACAGACCCCGGTGTCTTGCCGCGCTCCGACACACTCTTGGCGACGAAAATCCCGAGACCTACCACAAGGCTGCGATGCTGCTGCTGTAAAAAAAAAAAAAAAAAAAAAAAAAAAAAAAAAAAAAAAAAATAAAAAAAAAAAAAAAAAAAAAAAAAAAAAAAGTGGATTTATTCAAACGTGTCGGACAAGTACGACTGCTTTTTTCCCGTTTGTCAAGTACGGACACAAGATTTCAGTTTGGTGTGACTGACTCGACATTCACCATTTACGGGGCTAAACGAAGTCTGGTTTGCTGTGAACAGCAAGCGGCATGTTTTCGCCAGGCACGTGACATATTGGACACGTTTGAAAATAGGTCGCTTGGCCGACTGGTCCGGCCGATTCGGCGGCACGTCCGCGAGTTCGGCGTGAGTGGCGCTGCTGAGCGAGGCAGAGCCGACTCGTCTTCGGAATAAACCGCTGACCGGCTGAAACTGAACAGCGCGACCCCTGCAACCGCGAGTGATGACTGGCTGCGCGTTCGAACTCTAAATTATAGGCAATCAACTGATTGGTTGATGCGTGCACCGTTCGGTGCAGGGTGGAGCTCACCTCCACCATGGCATGGCCGCGAGCATCGCACGGATGCCAACCGATTACGATGACTAGTGTTCACCTGTGCTCAAATGCGTTCGCCGAGTTCTTCCTCTGGTCACTGATCCAAGCACGTGCAAAATCTGGGTGTCTATACATTGTGGAAACACCGTAACTGTGTTGAATTTCAATGGTGAAGCATTGTACTGGCGAAATTGGGCGCGACGGAAGTGAATTTTTCAGACGATTGACAGCCGGCAAAAGTGTGATTGCGCGACGGGTGACACACTGTACCGCGTGTGCGGTAGGCAATGCCGCCACCAACCAACTGCCGGTGTGGGGAGACGGCGGAGCTCGCGGCCGCTCGCTGCTCGTCCCTTCCAGCGGTGTCGCACATTCGCTATTGGCGTCTTTACGCATTCTGGAAAAATGAAATTTGCGATGATCTACTCTAGCTGTAACCAACCACTGCAAAAAATCTTCCAATACGTGTAACAACAAAAAAACTGCTACTGCTTGAAGTGAAAAGTTAAAAACCGTAGATCAACACGCAACGCACGCACTTTGCTCCGACTCTGTAGCGCGTCTCTTTGAATGTGCATCACATTCACCGGTGATCGTTTGACGGCCAGATCACAATGGCATGTTCCGCCAGACGAGTCACAGTACTGTAGTGTCGTAATACGAAAACTACAGCCCCAGCACCATTTCGACGTCGTCTGAAAAATGTTGTTCGACTAGAGCTTTGTGTACGCATACGTCTGACTGCCTGTATTCAACCAGCTGTTGGTTGTGTCACGTGTGACCAGCCGGTGCACATGTATACACAGCAACCGTCCGGAAAACTCCGCCTCTACAGCAATCGTACACGAAACCAATCAGCAATGTTTTTGAATGCAATAATATTCAAAATTGGAAAAAAAAACACACGAGATTTCGCTGTCACATCTGTACGACATTTTTTCTGTCTTTCAAAGCTTGGGCGTACACGCTTTGCGCGGCAACTGCCAGCGGCGTCTGATATAACAAACCATCCCCCCCCTCCCGCACGGACACACAAAATTAAAAAAAAAAAAAAAAAAATTCAGAGAAAAAAAAAAAAAAAAATTATTTTGGATTCGGGATGTGGCGGCGCGGGAGACGACCGATTGATGGGACCGATAAACACAATTGTCGTTTCGGAAGACCGAAGAGAATACGTTCACGCCTACGAGAGAGAGCGCGCATTGCCGGAGCCAAACCCGTAAAATATCCGCGGCGCACCGTAACCCTGAATGTACGCAGACGTTTTCCGAGATGAGTCCGAACTACAAAAAATGTTACTTGACGAAAAAATTTGTGTCAACCATAAGACCCGTAACTTTAATGATTTTTTTTGAATATCTAAAAATTTTCAAATTTTCAAATTTCTAAATTTCTGCAATTTTCACAGTCCGCACACCAATTGCAGGCGCTCCGCGAAATGAGTGGCGGGACTGTCGTGGACGGCGGACATGGCGACGTCGCACTCGCCGCACGTGCACACGGCTGTTTCTGCCGTCGACGCGCGCCGCCGCCAGCAGCATCTCGAGCATCTCGTTCTGTGCAGCACACTACAGGTACTGCAGCGTGTTGTGGTAGACACGGCATTTTCGGCGCCCGGGACGCCTGCAACACCGACAAAAACGCACGTTCATAATAATTCTCAACTGCCTAAAATAATACCGTAAAGTCGTGCATATAAGGTCGCCTTATACTAAAATTTCAAAATCAAAAAATTTCTGAAAAAAAGTGGAGTTCCGTGCGACAACCTTATAAGTGGGAGGAGGTCTTATAAAGCAAAGATTAAGAAGTCCGGGCTTTATAAACGGAACGGGATTTCCGATTCAGTGCAAATTTTAATTTTTTTGAACTTTTCAAGCTGTGTGCACACTTAGCCCGCACTTTGGGTGGGGAGTCTGGATAAGTGGGAGGAACCTGTACAAGTACTTTACGGTATCGCAACTTTATTATTGGCAAAGGTCCAACAAAAAAGCAATTTGGGCAACTCATTGCACTTTGGCTGGAGTACGGTATATCCGTCTATCCATGGAACATATAGCTTGAACTTTTTGTTTTGTGATCTGACTTGACACTAATGTAACACACACTCATTGGCTACTGCATCGAGACCGCGATCAATCAAATGTTGAAGAATTACCATGACAAAAATCGACCAGCAAATTGAGCTGATGCCGGAGAAAATTGTTTCAAGGATCTGATGCGAGCCCACTGTTCCGCAATTTGACAAAGTACAGCCAACAAAACTCGGAAAATATTCAAGTTGTGTTGTTCAGTATACGTCGTTTTATTTTTTTTGCGTCTTTTGGCTAACGCGAAAAGACTCATCAGGTGCCCCAGGCTTGAAGCCAGAACGAAACGCCGCCGTCGAGAGTGGTGCCATCGAATTTTGTCTCTCATCAAAGTGCCCACCACCCTGAAGCGGGGCCGATCCCCCTAGAGTCTGGACGCGCTACCACGACAGGGGCTCTTTCTCTTGCCAACGCGCTGAGCGACTGTTTTCATCGTAAAATCGTATGTTGACGCACCACGATCGGAGATCTTCCAGGCGTACGCTGTTGTTCGACGACTATATCCGCATGGCTCGCTACACGTGTCGCTCCAACATCAACAGATCCACTCGTGTATTGCCTGCACGCATGGAAAAACATTGTTGTTTTAGACAACACCCGAGAAGGAAAAGTGACGGCACTCGCCGAGTTGACGCGAGAGAACATCTGGAGGGAATAACACCATGAGTTCCAACACTTTTTAACATGGACGGAGCTCAAGTTTTCGGCAAAAAACAAATAGAAAACCAGTTGTTCTCGTTAGCGAGATAAAAGCGAATCATCTGGTGTTTTTTCGTTAATCACGTCAGCACACAGCAGGTCGAGTATATCGCTTGTTTCGATCCGTGCCCGGATCCTGAAGGAACGCATAACAATGCGGTGATTTGCATGGCTGACTTATTTTCATTTATATTATCTAAGTTGTACAATAATTTTATTGTAAAGTCACGTGACGCAAGGAACCTGCAACTTCACGAACGGCGAGTCACTGTGGCGGCGCTTGCAAATTCACGGCACCGACGTGTTGAACCGCGAATTCGACGAACCGTTGAACTTGGCCCCCCACCGGTGCCACCACCACCGAATTTGGCAACGTCGTCCGGCATCGGTCGACCGAGTGCTATCGCCAGTGTTGTTGTTGTTGTTGTTGTTGTTGTTGTTGTTGTTGTTGTTGTTGTTGTTGTTGTTGTTGTTGTTGTTGTTGTTGTTGTTGTTGTTGTTGTTGTTGTTGTTGTTTGTGTGTGTGTGTGTCGTGTGCAGGCTCTAAACGCTCGCAACTCACTATCCTCATTCACGTTGGGCGTCATCGATATCGCCCGATTCGCCGCCTCGCTTCAGCGCCTGCTGCTGCTCGACTGGGAATGTGAAGTGTCGTTGGAGTCTGTTTTTTGGCATGCTCGATTCCGGAAAACTTTTTGGCGTTTTTCTGCAAAACTTTGCCAAGTCTGTTTTGTTGCATCTTTGGAAGCCAGATTTCTAGAAAACAAAGGTATACTGTAAATTTCCAATGAGGCGGCAGGTCAGTGAAAAAAAAAAGTTTATTGACATTTTTCAATATTGCTCGCTTTTTTTTTCGGAGCGCCCGAAAAATATGCTTGGTTTTACGGACTTCAACCATTCATAAAACAGAAACCAACGTTTCAGCTCGGAGTTTACCGGCCAATGACTTCGGTGTACCCACTGGAATGCAAATTGAACTGCTGCAACTCTCGTAGGGTTTGTTGAAAAATTCGCGACCCATAGTGGCAATATTGCCGTGAACATTTGAGCGATGATTGCGATTTGATATTGAAATCACCAGTGAGGTTCTGTAGCTTTGATCGCTTGATTTATAGTTGTAACGAACGTACTTCGATTTCGTTTTATTGATAGCTTTCGCTTATCGTAGCGCATTTTTGGCGAGTTTAGTTTGATTAGCGAAAGATGATGCTCACGCCACAAAAAAATATTTTAATCCAAATGGTAAATGGTTTGTGACGCAACCGATAAAAATGGGGGCTGCGCCAAAAAGGACCCCATGTTTTTGATTTGCTGATGGAACCATATGGAGATAACACACACGGTAAATAAACAGTCCAACATCTACAAATGTAACGAGGGGTGATTTTGGTCGTTTTTTGGGGGTCGTTTTTGTACCTTAAAACTTTTACAGGTCGGTATCATTATTTTGTGATTTGGCGAAATAATACAGTACTATAAGTCCGACAGTGATTTGCGATGATAATACCGTTGCAAACGAAGCGACAATTGCTAGACAGAAAGTTTATAAAAAAATCTGACCTGCCCTTTGCCTAACTTGACCTTAAAGCGACCTGCTCCATAAGCCAGGCGACCTATAACCCCGTAGATAAAGTTTAAGCAAATAAAAGGTGTTCTAACAAGCGTCTTGCATTTTTGTTCTGTTCTGTTTTATTCGGCGCTAATTTATTCTGTCCCCCTGTGTGTCTGTGTGTCTGTGTGTCTGTGTGTCTGTGTGTGTGTGTCTGTGTGTCTGTGTGTCTGTGTGTCTGTGTGTCTGTGTGTCTGTGTGTCTGTGTGTCTGTGTGTCTGTGTGTCTGTGTGTCTGTGTGTCTGTGTGTCTGTGTGTCTGTGTGTCTGTGTGTCTGTGTGTCTGTGTGTCTGTGTGTCTGTGTGTCTGTGTGTCTGTGTGTCTGTGTGTCTGTGTGTCTGTGTGTCTGTGTGTCTGTGTGTCTGTGTGTCTGTGTGTCTGTGTGTCTGTGTGTCTGTGTGTCTGTGTGTCTGTGTGTCTGTGTGTCTGTGTGTCTGTGTGTCTGTGTGTCTGTGTGTCTGTGTGTCTGTGTGTCTGTGTGTGTGTGTGTGTGTGTGTGTGTGTGTGTGTGTCTGTGTGTGTGTGTGTGTGTGTGTGTGTGTGTGTGTGTGTGTGTGTGTGTGTGTGTGTGTGTGTGTGTGTGTGTGTGTGTGTGTGTGTGTGTGTGTGTGTGTGTGTGTGTGTGTGTGTGTGTGTGTGTGTGTGTGTGTGTGTGTGTGTGTGTGTGTGTGTGTGTGTGTGTGTGTGTGTGTGTGACACCAAAGAAACAAAAAACCAACAAGAGAAATGTGACAAAATTTTCCATTCCAGTGAAAACAAAGTTAATGCTCATATGTAATTCAGCTCACCGCAAGAACTCATTGAGTGATGATCGAACGCAGAGTGTTTCAAAGTCGCTGTCATATCGACGCTCCGCTCCAGTTCCGCCGTCTGCTCCGAAAATCACGAAAAAGCACTCACTTCGAAAAAACGCAATCGCAAGTAGTTCGTCAAACTCGAATGCCAGCGAAGCCAGTGCAAAGAGTCGACCAGAGAAGTTGAGACGAAAACAAGCGTCAAAGAAAATTGTGAATGGAAATGATTTTTGAAGAATTACACAGATAGATGATTTTGATGCTGCTGTTTTTTGGTTGTGCTTTGGTGTCCATCTTTTCTATATTTCTTTTTTTATTGACGTCATGTTGCTTGTGTTTTTGTGGCGTTCACATGAAGTTTTCTTATTGACCTGTTTGGCTTGTGACACAGGCAACAGTACAGATTCAAAAACACAATTTCACGGTATCTCAGAAACGCGTTGGCATTATACACTCATTCACTTTGTAAGGCTTTGAAAATATACACGGCAGACCAAAAAAAACGAGAGCTAACTTGCAACACAAGGAAAGTGTTAAAGTGAAAAGCAAAACACATCATACGCAGCGCCGGAAAAGTCTATGATGTTGTTGTTGATGTTTTTAAGAACGTCTAGAATGAACTGACATAATATTTTTAAGTGATATACTGACCCGCATCAGGCCACATTGGCTGAAGGGTTTATGAAGTTGTTGCTTTCTGCATTTTTAGCCTGAAAGACAGCGACTCATAGACGCCCGTGTGTCTTTCAACGCCAACGTTTGTATGAACGTCTTTTTTCTTGTTATTCAAATTAAACACCAGTGTTTTTCGATCGAAAACGCCGCGTTAATTTTTTGAAATGTTTGAATGTACCAAAAACACTATTATTTTATTTGTTGTCACTGACGCATTGTGTTATCCTTTGCTTCGCACACTGTAGCTTCTTTCTGGTCGTCTTGTACAGCGTTGTATCACGAAGCGACATAAATCTTTAAAGGAACTTCTAAAAAGTCAAAAATAGCGAGTAATAGAATGCTAATCACAGCATTAGGTGGCGCTAAGAGGCTCGATGTAAACAAGTAATGTCACACGCACTCTTTCCAGAGTGTTGATTTTGATGATAATGTCATATCATATCGCAATAAGTACGCAGAGTTAAAATACTTTGCATGGGTTTCTACTACAGGGTGGTACGCAGTTTGCCGCGAATTCTTGTTTTGCCGCTTCTTTGCTGACAAGTATGTTTACTTTCTTTTGAGCGTGCAGCTAATTCTAGTGAGTTTTGTGTCACCCATCAAACAGAAATCACGTCATAATGAAAATTACAGACTGTTAAGCTGGTTAGCTTAGAGTGACGTGTGACGGACGTTTGTAATTTCTGTTGAAGAGGTGATTGTCTCAGACATGTTGACTTTAGCAACGCACCACCCTGTGTATAGTTACAAGCTAGCGCGCCACCTAAAAACGTTTCATCCAGGTATCCACCACAAACTATACAACGTGTGTATGTGGCATTAGCGTCAGATGATATCAACAAAGCTAATGAACAGTTGTAGGTTTCGCGAGTTTTGTTTATAGTCGAAGGTCCAAGTCTGACATCAGCTGCACCGCGCGGCGTTTATTTTTGTTGCCTCTTTCGAAGGCGCACCTTTTGAGCCCGGCCTTTTTAATGTGAGTATACTTTGCGTCTCTGAACACTTTCTGCGTTCGTTTATTGTTTTCCAGCAACCGTCGGCGCTCCATTTTACCTGTTTCAGTTTTACGTCTTCTCTCGTGCGTATCTATAATTCATAAGACAGCCAGGCTGCCGCGGCACAAGTTCGATTATTTGTGAAATTCGTCGCGTGCGGGGTGGAAACACGTTTTGGTTTCTGTAGCTCTCAAAACAGCTTTTATTTGACTCTGTATTCCTTTATTTTTATCAGCTGCGATTCTGGTTCTGGTATTGTCCTTTTATTTTGGCAGCGGGACTCAATGCAGTTTCATGACGCGGGAATTCAAAATTGGTAAAGTGATCCGGGTCTCCTAAATAGGGGCGGGTAACTTTGGCTATTTTGAATTGTCAGATGAAGATTGAAGCATGTTTTTTTATTCGATGTCTGCAAATGAACGAACGGTGATTTTAGGCGATGTTTTTAGCCAGGGCTAACCCAGAAAAGCGGACATAACGCAGTCGAGTAGGGTGCCCATCGAGTTTTCTCTGTCATTAAGTTAAGTGCCTATACAGTACACCCCTCCACGGGGATCGATCTCCGGAACGCACAGAAAACAGTCTAACGCGCTACCACCAAGGCCTCGAGGGTGACAAATTTTCTGCAAATCCATTCAAACCGAAAAAAATTGATTTTGGTTGATGTGAGTGCAAAAGTGACCACCGGTTCGGCGTATCCAGCAATTTTTTATTTTCAGTCTGTGCGCGCGCTCGTAAAAATAAGAAATGAACACGTTTATGAGAAAATTGGCGTTTACATTTTGAAAGTTTGGCACAAGACAATTATCATCTCCAGTAGATTATATAGAAACCAGAATAATGCTTGGTCCATTCATAAAAAAATGCTGTAGCGAAAAATATTGTTTGCAGGTTGGATTATCCAGTCATCTAGTGTTACCAGCGACAGCGGGTTTGCGGTTTATTTCTTTGTTTGGTTGCGCGCAAAACTTCTGGTTTGGCGTGTTTTTTTTCAAACTTGGACATCTTTGTTCGAACTTTTCCGTATTTTTTGCTTGCGTTTGAAAAAAATTATGCCAAAATGCTTGAATGTTTATTTGAATTGGTTCCTTGTGACAACGCAAACAGACTGATTCCGATTTTATGCATTTTAAAAACATTATTTAATGCATTCCAAATATACATACATCTTATACTTTATTATTGCAAAAAAGTTCCAGCCAAAAATGTTTTTTTTCCTCAAGCATAATCAAATCAAACAACAAATGAAAAATAATGCTTCTATGGAAAAATGGAAACACCATTCGGTCCGTTTTTGTTTTGTTTCTATTCAGCGTTGATTGACCGTAACACGCGGTTTTCACAACTCAAAACCTTCAATGAGTGTTCGCCCCAAATCCATACGTTTCTTTGCTTGCATACGCGCACAATTTACGCATTTTTACGCCACGTTGGTTTTCAAATCGTCGAAGATAATAAATAATAATAATAAGCTCTTTTCAAAAGCTGCCCGCCTATCTGTCGCCGACTTTACACCTTTTATTGGCCGTCGTTATTTTTAAAACCATCACTTTTGATTGATTGAAATAAGCTACTGGTAAGGTATTATTCAAATTTCCAATATCACGAGTACCAGAAATAGATAGGTCCCCCCCCCCCCCCCCCCCCCCCCCCCCGCCCCAACAAATTAAACCACACCCAAATTTTTTAAAAAATTTTTTTTTTTTTTTTTTTTTTAAACTTGCTTCATGACTTGTTGTAGGTTCCTAATCCTAAGCCAGCCTTTTTGATAAGGTAAAAGGGTCACAAATCCTGTTCATGATAAAAAATTTAAAAATTTAGTTGTAGTTTCTTTTTTCCAAAAGGTTTCATTTTCCAAAAAAGCAAACAGGACGAACATCATTGAAAATACACTGTAACATGTGAACATCGATATTTTTATTTTCTTATTTCATTACCAAAATCACTTCGTGTGGTTTAATATTGTTCGTGCTGGCGAAAATTCTCCGGGCCGGAATTCTCCGGGCCGAAATTCTTCGGGCCGGAATTCTTCGGGCCGGAATGAGCGGGCCGGAATTCTTCAGGCCGGAATTAGCGGGCCGGAATTGTACCCCCCCGATAGGTAAGTGTGGCACACTGTTCTGCCGTTTTTGCTGGTCATTTTCATTCTCAAGTCAGAAGTTTACGAACAGACTTCGGAACATAGGTTTTGGGACAAGACGCAATCTGGCTGTGCCAGGCCTTGCAACAGGAGCGTTGCGGTACAGTTTTTCTCCAAAGTTTCTGCGCATCTTCATTCCGCCCAACCGAGTGATTACGGTGTACGCATGGTCGGTCATACAAGTTGCAGCGAGATTAACGGCGAATGTAAGAGTTACACTCAACACTGTCCCATTTTCCACGGCGTTCGATATCATGCACGCGTTAAAATTTCTCGCGCCGTGTGTGTAACGTGACATAATAATTAATTTTTGCGAAAGCTGATTTTATATGTTGCTAGGTGTGGCGTCTGGAAAGCATGTGTTGCGGCTTAAGGCTGATACAAATGTACAGGTTGGAACGAAGCCTTGACAGATGAGCCACGTACCATAACAGTGTGACTGACATCCACAACGCTATTGCAATCGTTCTTTCTATTCTGGTGTCTGGAGGCTGTAGACTCCGGCTCTCTGGTATCAGTAATCCTGGAAATGCCGAGAAGTAGACCGTTTTGCCCTAAAATGTCCTTGCCTTCAGTTCAATTTTTGGTATATATTTTGCAGTTTTATGTCTGTCACTGATTATGCATGTCTTTACTAAACGTGATTTGATGTTTGTGGTTACGTTCCAGTCCGCCGGTGAAATACCAATGCAGATTTTCACCTGCTTCGCTGGATCGAGTTTCATTAATCAAGCAGCTTTAGGCCCGAACGCAAATAATGGTGTTAGTACGCAATTATAGCGTTGCACGTGCGCTTTGTTAAGTTTTTTACTGAAATATGTCAAATCGGAACAAAAATACACCGGTATTTTATTTATTTATTTTTGAAAAACTTTATTTCAGCAACATTTCCATGTAACGTTCTGTGTGCTCCTGAAACTCTAATAGCCGATAATTACCGCATTTCTGAAGAACCAAGAGCGAATATAAATCAACTACACTCAGAAAATGAACTGAGAATTGCTCCAAAAAAATGGAGTGAGCTGTTGGAAAAACAATTCTTCTTTGCCGCGAAAACCACCACCATGATGCACCAACATCGGGATAGCACAAAAAGTGTGCCAAGCGTCATCTCGTTCGCTACCAACAACAACACTCAACAAGAACAACAACAACAACAACAACAACCTGGCGTCATAAACAACGGTAAGCAATTCAAATATTGTGGTTTTGCTCTGCGGAAAAAACGCTCTGAGTAAATTTTCAATACTGTTTTCTGAGCTGTAAAAAAAACTTTCAGCGTTCACAAGCACCTCAGCACAAAGCAGTCTCAACAATTCGAGTGGCCATTTGCGTCCAGGCGGCAGCACGCGACAGCAGCAACCAACCAGAGTGGCTCTCGGGAACACTGCACATGGCCGATTGGAAGGTTAGCTGAGATCACTACTATCTAGCGCAGGATTAAGTCAGGGTTGGACTTTACATAGGATTAGTGGATGATGAATCAGGAAAGGGGTAGGTGAGGTGGAGCATTTGATGGCAGCACGCTAAAAAAAAGCGTCTGAATAGGTGTTCCGGTGTCCCGGCAAATAAAAGTGGCCTAAAACTCTGATTGCGGTGTCACCGCTTTCATTTGCGTGACACCACGCGGTACAGAACACCACACTCGGGACACCCAGGGGGACAGGACACACAGGGGGACAGAATAAATTAGCGCCGAATAAAACAGAACAGAACAAAAATGCAAGACGCTTGTTAGAACACCTTTTATTTGCTTAAACTTTATCTACGGGGTTATAGGTCGCCTGGCTTATGGAGCAGGTCGCTTTAAGGTCAAGTTAGGCAAAGGGCAGGTCAGATTTTTTTATAAACTTTCTGTCTAGCAATTGTCGCTTCGTTTGCAACGGTATTATCATCGCAAATCACTGTCGGACTTATAGTACTGTATTATTGCGCCAAATCACAAAATAATGATAACGAACTGTAAAAGTTTTAATGTACAAAAACGACCACCAAAAAACTACCAAAATCAAACATCGTTACATTTGTAGATGTTGGACTGTTTATTTACCGTGTGTGTTATCTCCATATGTTTCCATCAGCAAATCAAAAACATGGGGTCCTTTTTAGCGCAGCCCCCATTTTTATCAGTTGCGTCACAAACCATTTACCATTTGGATTAAAATATTTTTTGTGGCGTGAGCATCATCTTTCGCTAATCAAACTAAACTCGCCAAAAATGCGCTACGATAAGCGAAAGCTATCAATAAAACGAAATCGAAATTACGTTCGTTACAACTATAAATCAAGCGATCAAAGCTACAAAACCTCACTGGTGATTTCAATATCAAATCGCAATCATCGCTCAAATGTTCACGGCAATATTGCCACTATGGGTCGCGGAATTTTCAACAAACCCTACGAGAGTTGCAGCAGTTCAATTTGCATTCCAGTGGGTACACCGAAGTCATTGGCCGGTAAACTCGAGCTGAAACGTTGGTTTCTGTTTTATGAATGGTTGAAGTCCGTAAAACCAAGCATCATTTTCGGGCGCTCCGAAAAAAAACGATAATATTGAAAAAATGCAATAAACTTTTCACTGACCTGCCGCCTCATTAGAAATTTACAATATACCTGTTTTTTTCTAGAAATCTGGCTTCCAAAAAGAACAAAAAAAACAGAGTTGACGTTTTTGCACAAAACGCCAAAAGTTTTCCGAATCGAGCATGCCAAAAAACAGACCCAACGACGCTTCACATTCCAGTCGAGCAACAGCAGGCGCGAGGTCGAGGCGGCGAATCGCTTGGCGATACGATGACGCCCAACGTGAATGAGGATGGTAGTGGCGACGCGTTTGAGGAGCTGCACACGCGACAACAACAACAACAACAACAACAACAACAACAACAACAACAACAACAACAACAACAACAACAACAACAACAACAACAACAACAACAACAACAACAACAACAACAACAACAACAACAACAACAACAACAACAACAACAACAACAACAACAACAACAACAACAACAACAACAACTGGCGATGATGCACGCTGGCAGTCCGATCGATGCCGGACTGACGTTCGCGTTCGGTGGTGGTGCACCGGTGGTGGTGGCCAGTTCAACGGTTCCGTCGAATTCGCGGTTCAACATCGGTGCCGTGAAGAAACAAAGCGCCGCCTCGTTGCACTCGCCGTTCGTGATATTGCAGGTTCGTGTCACGTGACTTTACAATAAAATTATTGTACAACTTAGAAAATATAAATGAAAATAATGGTCAAAACCATGCATGAACACCGCATTGTTATGCGTTGCCTTCAAGACCGGGCACGGATCGACAAGCGATATACTCGACCTGCTGTGTGTTGACGTGATTAGCAAGAAAAAAACACCAGATAATTCGCTTTGTCCATACGCTAACGAGAACAAACTGGTTTTCTATTTTGTTTTGCCGAAAGCTTATTCGCTCCATGTTAAAAAGTGTTGAAACTATGGTGTTATTCCCTCCAGATAAACTCTCTCGCGCCAAACGCGAGCGACGCTTCGCTGTTTTTCTCATGGTGTTGTCTAAAACAACAATGTTTTCCATTCTGCGTGCAGGCAATACACGAGTGTGATCTGTTGATGTTGGAGCGACACGTGCTGCGTACGGCGAACGCGGATAGTCAGTCGAACAACAGCGTGCCCTTGAGTGACTCCGATCGTGGTGGCGTCAACAGACGAACGATGAAACAGTCGCTCAGGGCGCAGGTACGCAAGAACACAAGAGGCCCCTGTCACCGTGGTAGCGCGTTAGACTCTAGGGGGATCGAGCCCCGCCGACAGGGTGTAGGCACTTAATGAGAGACGAAAATTCGATGTGCAGCCCACTCTCGACGGCGGCGTTCTGTACGCTTTTCTGGGCTAGCCCTGGATGAAAACATCGCCTACATCCCCAGCAACAAAAAGACGCAAAAAAACAACAAAAACGACGTATACTGAACAACACAACTTGAATATTTTCGAGTTTTGTTGGCTGTACTTTGTCAAATTGCGGATATAATTCGCAATCGCACTGATCAGATTCCGTTGTTTCATATGTTTCTCCGGTTGTTTCAAATCTGGCTGGTCGTATTTTTGTCATGGTACTTACTAACATTGGATTGATCGCGAGTCCTTCGATGCAGGCAATGAGTGTGTGTTACATTAGTGTCAAGTCAGATCACAAAACAAAAAGTTCGCTATATGTTCGCCATGGATAGACGGCATAAAACGGACACCAGGCTCAAAGGTGCGCAAAGGAGCTGCCCAAATTGCTTTTTTGTTGACCTCTGCCAATAATAAAGTTGCGATACCGTAAAGTCTTGCACATAAGGTTCCTCCCACTTATAAGACCCCCACCCAAAAGTGGGCGAAGTGTCACACGGCGGGAAACCAAAAAATTCAAAATTTTGACTTGGTCGAAATCCCGTTCCGTTTATAAAGCCCGGACTTCTTAATCTTTGCTTTATAAGACCTCCTCCCACTTATAAGGTTGTCGCACAAAATTCCACTTTTTTTCAGAAATTTTTGATTTTGAAATTTATATAAGGAGACCTTATATGCACGACTTTACGGTATTATTTTGTATAGTTGAGAATTATTATAAACGTGCGTTTTTGTCTGTGTTGCAGGCGTCCCGGGCGCCGAAAATGCCGTGCATCTACAGCAACACGCTGCACCTGTGCGTGCTGCACAAACAGCACGAGATGGTCGAGATGCTGCTGGCGGCGGCGCACGTCGACGTGAACGCGACAGCCGTGTGCACGTGCGGCGAGTGCGACGTCGCCATGTCCGCCGGCCACGACAGTCCCGCCGCGCGACTCATGAGCGCCTGCAATTGGTGTGCGGACTGTGAAAATTGCAGAAATTTAGAAATTTGAAAATTTGAAAATTTTTAAATATTTAAAAAAAAAATCATTAAAACTACGTATGGCGAACGAACGAGCCGAGGAATTGAGGGTTTCAAGCGATTTTTCTGTCAAGTAACATTTTTTATTCAGGTTCCGGGACTCCATGGGAAAACGTTTCGCGTACATTCAAAATTAGGTTACGGTAGACACTTCGCCGTGTGCTGACATTTTACGGGTTTGGTTCGGTTGTGCGGTTTTTCCTTAGGGCGTGAACCTTTTTTGCCCCCGGTCTTCCTGAAACGATAATTGTGCCTATCGGTCCCGAACAGAACACGGTCAAGTTGAAATAGTCTCCTCGAATATGCGCCGCCGCCACATCCCGAACTAAAATATCCTTTTTTTCTCTTCTTCTCTCCTTAGGAGCTTGTCTGAAACGCCGGATTTGTGCAAACTGTGTGCGCAGATGCGAGCGAGCGACATTATCGATCAGACGCCGCTGGCAGTTGCTGCGCAAAGCGGTACGCTCTGCTTTGAAAAGACAGAAAAAATGTCAAAAAATATACCAGATGCGATTGTTAAAATCTAAAAGTTTTTTTCCAATTTTGAAATATTATTGCACTCAAAAACATACATCCAACTAGCTGATTGGTTGATACACGCACTCTGTGTACATCGATTGCTGTAGAGGCGGAGTTCGGACGGTTGCTGTAGAGGCGGAGTTCGGTTTCGCACAGCAATGCATGCATCACACGTGATCACCAACCAATAATCAGCTGGTTGGACATGTTATAGAGTCAGACTGTACGTGTACATCAGCTCTAGTCTGAACAATTCGCAAAAGCAAACCATTTTCAGACGACGTCGAAATGGTGCTGCTGCTGTGTTCGTATGGCGCGACCGTCTTCAGCCGTGACTCGCTCGGTAACACGCCATTGCATCTGGCCGTCAAACGATCACCGGTGAACTGGGACACCATCTCAGCACTGCTGTTGCACGGAGCAAAGTGCGTGCGTTGTGTGTTGACGTTGATCAGTGATCAACACGAGCCGGTTTTGTTTTAACTTATTTTTTATCCCCACTTCAAAAATGTTTTCGTGCAGCAGTTTTTTTTGTTGTTACACGTGTGTAAGTTGGAAGATTTTTGCAGTGGTTGGTTACAGAGAGACTGTCATCGCGTTTCCTTCATTTCTCTTTCCAGAACGCAAGACGCCAACAGTGACCGTGTGACACCGCTGCAGTTGGTGCCGGAACTCGAGCAGATGCAAGCGAAATGGGTCGTCGAAGTGGCGATGGTGGCGTTCGGTTTCCAGCCGTCTGCAGCCTCCGACACCGGCAGCATTGGTGGCGGTACTGTACTTACCGCACTTGTCATAATACAGTGTGTCACTAAAAATGCGCACCACACTTTGCCATATATATTGTCAATCGTCTGAAAATTCACCTCTGTCGTTTTCTCCAGGCTTTCGCCAGTTGTTGGCACGTTTTTCCACCATTGAAATCTGACAAGACAATAACACAGTTGTCGATCTGCAGTGTTTCCACAATGTATAGACACTCCAGATGCACGTGCGCTTTTGGACAGTGACTAGAGGAAGAACTGGCGAACGCATTTGAGCACAGTAGAACACTAAATATCGGGAATCAGCTGATTGGTTGGTGATCACGTGATGCGTGCTTTCCTGTGCAGCCATTGCTATATGTGGAGGCGGAGTCTGCCCTGCACTGAACGGCACGCATCAACCAATCAGTTGATTGCCTATAATTTAGAGTTCGACCGTAGCAGCCAGTCATCACTGGTGGTGTGTTGTTTGCAGGGGTCGCGTTGTCCAAGCATTCGTCGGTCAGCGGTTACATTCGAAAGACGAGTCAAATGCCCGCCTCGTCCAAGTCGAGCAGCGCCAATCCACCGCCGAACTCAGCCTGGATGCAGACGCCCGCCGAATCGGCCGGAGTCACCAGTCGGCCAAGTATGACCTATTTTTTTCAAACGTGTCCCACTGAAATGACGTCATGTGCCGCAAAACATGCCGCTTGTCGTTCACAGCAAACCAGACTTTCCGTTTAGCCGATTTCTTCCCGTAAACAAATGGTGAATGTCGAGTCAGTCACACCAAACTGAAATCTTTGTGTCCGTACTTTGACAAACGGGGCGTTTTTAAAGCAAATGACGTCACTTTGTCCGGACACGTTTGAATAAATCCACAATACGTCATTTAGGTGTGCCATTTCGGTCGTTCGACTGAACACCGGGATCACACATTACCAAAAAAAACAAGTACAAGCAAAAAAGCAAACGTTCTGCAGGTCCGGAGTACCTCTCCGTGACGCCGCGAGTGGTCGAGCTGCACAAGACGACCAACGCCAAACACCCACCGTTGTCCGCGCGTTCGTCAACGTTCCTCGGCTCCACGGTCACATCAGACTCGGTCAAGGCGACCTCGCGACGACTGTCGGCGCTCGCGCATCACGCGCGCTCGAGGACCAATCGACCGACCACTCGTGAGCGGCATGATGTGAATGATGATGATGATGATGATGTGAATCGACGAATCAGCGGTTCACCGCTGAAGTATAGACGTAGTAACCTCAGTGCGGTTCACCGCTGAAGTATAGACATAGTAACCTCTTTGACGGTTTTTTTTCTGAAGTGCTTTTGCTTTGCCTGTGACACCGACCGTGTGTTTCGCCGGCAAGAATGTAGCATAATGCATATCAATCAGCAAACGTTCATTATCCTGTTTGCACGAATATGATGCGAGCAAAAACAGTCCTGCAATCAACTATAAATACGGTAATTTCGTTTTCCAGCCGATTATATTTTCCAATGCCGCATAGAACCGACGCTGCTCGTGTGGCCGATGCCGGTGCCGTCGCCGAGCGAGGCGTGGCATCTGCTGTCCTGTATGGCGCTGAACGCGGAATGCCTAACGCAACTGCACAGCCGTCTGATTGCGTGCATCGAACGACTGGACTTGAACCAAGTGGAGGCTTCCATTCGTGACGCAATCATCGCAAATATCAGCTGCATCACACATCGAATGCTGCTGGTGAGCTAAGCTACTCTCTACGAATGCTAAACCACCAAAGCTGCTGATACGCTGGTACTATGATTCTGCGTCTGTGCCTGGCCTAGGTGGCTTTTGAACGGATATCTGTCGTTCATGTCTGTAGTAGCGGTGAGGTTCTTGGGAAAAATATCCCTAAATATCCGAAAAATCACAATACGAGACCCAATAAGCGTGAACCACGCTCAGAGAACGGGTGGTACACGAACGTCACGGGTTGCGTAATGTAAAAAAACAACAACAACAAAACAATCGAGCTTTTTTGGAAAGATAAACATCACCTTTCAATCTATGGCACCGCATGTTTCGTCTTATTGATTGATTTATCGTTGCAGACCGCCATCAAACAATTCGAGACCAACGGCGGCGGCGCGAACAGTCAGCGGAACGCGCGATTCGCGAGTCTTCTCGCGTCGTTCATCGACTACAGCGTCCGGCTGCTGAAGCACAACGAGTTTTCGTTGAAATTCGTCGCGTTGGCCACCATGAACAAGGTAGAAGCAGCGGCAGTAAATCGGTTTTGTGAGGCCGGTTGTCTTTCAATTGACTCGCGAATAATTTGGGACTCTCTCGAAACCAGAAAAGTGTTTTTTAGCGAATTGCAAACAGAAAAGTTAGCCTTTTTCTGTTATACTGGCCATAAATCACACAAAATCTCCAAACCACACTAAAGTAATATAAAAACAACAACAGTACGCAAAATCGTACTATTTTTGTCCCAGGTTGCCGACTGCGCGATCGTGTTCGGCCTTTTGGAGCCGTTGCCGATGGTGTTTGAGTCGAGTCTGCTCGCTGGCAAACTCGGTGAACTCGACGCCGAGCGACTCGTTTTGAATATTCCGGTATGTGCGTATTGTGGATTTATTCAAACGTGTCCGGACGAAAATGACGTCATTTGCTTTACGAATCGGCTAAATGGAAAGTCTGGTTTGCTGTGAACGTCAAAGCGCATGTTTTGGCGGCACATGACGTCATTTCAGTGGGACACGTTTGAAAAAATATGTCATAGTTGTTGCGCTATATGGCTCGTCACTTTGCGTGAAGCAGCGTTATTATCGTGTTTCGCAATGTTCGGTGACGCATGCGATTTCATGAAAACATATACATATATCGGTGCAAAGAATAGAAGCGGAGCACCGAGTAGAAAACAATCAATACGTCACTTCCTACCGGGGGTGCGTATAGTCGCTCAAACGGACTTCGCCCGGGTGTACACCGTTCATTTAGAACCCTCCTTTTTTAATCGTAGCCGGTTGCGGAAACTCTGGGGCACCAAACTTCGGGCGGAAACGTTCAAAATACTGTCTCCGACCCGAATGGCTTCGGCTCAAAAGGCACCAGACCACTAGATGTTCAATTAGTGATTTTTAGCTTCTCCACGTGTGTGTCCTAGTCCATAGCGGAGTTTCGAACTTTCCACCTACAGAACGGTAGACACTAGACAAAGCCAGCTGCCTACCTACAGAAACCCTAAGACTTGCTTTTTCACCGCACTCGCTTGTGTTCCAGGTAATGCGAACATTCGCTGCAGTTGACATGAGTGAGAGCAACGCAAACGGAAACAAACCAGACGGCGGCTCTAGTGGTCGATGTCTCGAGCCGGAAATGCCGCTGCAAGAAAAATTCCAAAACCCGGAAACGTCCGACAGTACGTTTGAGTGTTTTGAACGAACTTTTTAATGAACTTCAGAGATATGCTCGGGAAATGCAGTATGTGCGGAAATCAGTGTTCGCGTATTACAGTCGTTTCTCTGATGGTCGAGTTGATTGAGTCGCAGCATACGGACCCAATCACGGGGCAAGCGGCGCGACGCACCTGCAGGCCAACGCATCGGTACCGCCATTGCGCGAGTCACTGCGCGATGGTGTTGGCGGCGAGGTCGGTGCTGGTGGTTGGAAGTGTCTTGATTTTATTTTTGGTCAGATAAAAAATTGGCCATTATTGTGCTTTGCGGTGGCATTATTTGAACACTTTCTTTTCGCTGCAGGTACATGCTGTTTCTGTGTCACGTTGATCGGCAGCGGCGGCAATTCGCAGCGAAAAACAATCTGAAGATCTTACTAAATCTGTTGGACGCGAATTTGGATCCGGTGAGTGGGACTGCAAAAAATCAACATTGGATTTTCCACGCAATCAGTAAATCACGTTGTGATTTACTTTTGTTTTACACACTATTTATCAGGCTCTCAGCTGTTGCTGCTGATGTGGACAGTTGTGCTACAGCATTTCGTCACTTTTTCGCAGAATACAGTGCACATATGGGAATAATTGAATTATTCCAGCAAGAAGAAGGAATGTATCGGAACTCGTTGAAATCAAACACTCCATTTGTGGCTAATGTTTTGTTTTCTTGTAATCTCCGTTGCCGTTCTGTCTTCATTCACGAAAAAAGTGACAGGTTTCAACGAACGCACTTTTAAGCTCTAGATTTTGATAACTTTTATGTATCTGACACAATCTCACCAGCTACAGTTGTTTTCAGCAAGTGCTTTGTCTGTTGCTTCAAGTGGCCGCGTTGCTCGCGCAGGACACTCGAACACACGCGACGTTCGTTGAGCAAGGCATCGACGACATCCTCATTCAACTGCTGCTCCCGGCCGACGACTGGTTGGACGAGTTGTTTTGTTTTTTTTTGCTGATGATCAAGTACAGAGATAGTTGAAGTGAAGTAGATTTCTCATTCGTTGGCAAGGCACTCCCCGGCGCCGGGATTGATTTAGCCGTATGGTTACTTATGACGTAAAACATTAGACAGGTGGATAGCAAATTTTGAAAATCGCTTCACATCTGTTTTAATGCCGCACAAATTAGATCTCATATGCTAATTGGTAATCGTCAAGTGTTGGTTGGGATACGCGTGTTTTTGTGACCAATCGCACTCAACACGAACCCAGTTCATATTTTCCGTTTAGTATCTTTTGTGTTTCAGGTACTACACGAACCACAGCACAATTTTTGGTCGTTACGTGAAACATCACGCAGCGCGTATTCTCGTCTACGTAGGACTGGGCGATCGCGTGGGTAGTCGCATCAATTTGTTCCAACATGCCGAGCATAGCGGTGAGCGGAAAACAAATTCGCCTGCAAAAATAAAATACACGTTGACGTTCACTCAAAAAATGATGCCAATTAACTTCCAGCCTGAAACGGGTGTGTGTCTTAAGACCCGTTTATATGTACCTGACGTATGCAGACGTACGTCGACGTGTACGTCAGGTATGCACGGCAATATGTGACGTCACGAGACCTGACGTGACGTGACGTGACGTGCCGTATGCGCATATACGTCGGATAGAAACGGGCCATCAAGCAGCGATTCAAATGTTTTGAAAAATGGCTGTACTGAAAGTCTTTCACGATTGAATTTTTATTAATTTCCTTTTTTTTGGTGCCGCCCACCTTTCAAATTTACCCATCAATTTCACAGTGTTGCCAATTTTACAGCGCTAGCACGAAAGAGTAGCGACCAGTCGGTGACGCCAACCGAGGACGACTATATCGTTCAAACGTGCGGCACCCCGCTGCGCCAACTGGAGTTTGACAAAATCTCGCTGTCTCCGGAGGGCCTATTAACGCACATATTGAATGAGGTAAAGTGGTACGGTTTTTTGGTTTTGGTTTGTACGGAATGGCCGATTAAGCTTGGCAGCTTTTTGTCAGAAGGTGCAAAAAGCGCGCGAAACTTGAATGAAGAAACCAAACCCAATTGTGTGTGTCAAATTTGACGTGTTTTTTTTTAAACTAATTGATTCTTCGTGTTACTGCGTTCATTTTAATCTTGGCATTCTTGAAAAGACAACTCCTAGTCTGCGACTCTTCCCGCCTTGATGGAGATAACAAGTGCTTACCGCTTATTTATTCGGCCATATTGTACACCGCTACCAAAAAAAAACAAAAAAAAAACTTTTTTCAGTTGAACAAAAGCAGACGCAATTCACTCATTGAAAAGTGCGCTGAAATTGCAGAGGAGGAACAGTGTGAGCAGGTAAACAACAACGGTGTGTCAGTAAGCTGATCCAAAAACAAATTTATGTGTTTTTAATGTATAATTTCGTGTTGAACAAAGAAGGAAAAGTAATAGCGAGTTTTTCGACAAGTTGGTTCGCCCAGCATTTCGCACCGTTCATTGTTACTTGCGTGTATTCCATGTTTGTAGGCATGCTTCCCGGCGGTCACTTTAGACGATCTACAGTCTTACCTTCTGAAATGGTCGTGCGTTCTTTCGCCGGAGGTGCTGTTGCGCTTGGCGTTGCACAAGCTGAGCTGGGATTTGGGGCTGGTCTTGAATCGGCATCGAATGAGCAGGACGGTGAGCCGATGGGGGTACTGATTGCAGTTGTGAGTGTTGATGGTTAGCAGATCGTCTCAAACTGCATCATTTGCCTAAACGCGCTGTGCAATTTCGTTGAGTGTGGACAGCAGTAAAGTGTCGGAAAACCTGGCTTTCGAAAACCAGTACGAATGGACATATTTGTTACGTTTTGAGCGACCAGCACTGGTCTGACACGTTGGTCAACAACACGCTGATTTTTTTGCACCTTGCACTGCGCTGAATCGTTGAATTTTTTTTCTGAACTCGAGTCATTCCCGTACAGTCACTTTCAGAAAAATGTTTGAACGATGCACTGCGCAGTGCGTGCAGTGTCAAAAAATGCAATGCAGTGCAGTGTGCAGTGCAAGGATGCAAAAAACATTCTGCGTGGTTATTGTGGAATCAAAGCTTCAGATTCAATAATTTAAAACCTAGGTAGTTAAAATTTAAAAATTCAATAATTTTATTAAAATGTTTAGCTAACACCGCCCGATCTCAGTGAATCAAAAATTTCGCCGCCATTGGAGCCGCTTGACCGTGCGCGTTCGCTCAATCGGTCAGTTGACAAACGAGCAAGTGAAACATTGGTCTCGCAGCAATTGGTCCCGAACAGACATGGTGAGTTTCATTTTCACATCATACATGTACACATATGAGTTTGTTATCATGCGGATGCGCGAGCGAGCGCCAGCGAGCGGACAGCGCATCACGCATAATATGAGCCGTTATCCCCTCGCGCGCTTTTTTCAAATTTGCTCGCTGCGTCCAGCGAGCATAGTATAAGCCACAAACTTGGCACTGTGCACACGAAACGAACACCCAAAGTTGTGCTTGGAGCCGCGAAAAAATTTTTATCCGACTACTTTTCATACGCTGTAGACACGAAAAACCTATTCTGAAAACAGTGTTACTTCTTTCCCTTTGTATTTTTTTTTTCAGCTATGTAATCAACATGTGTTCGCCCTTTAAATTTTTGCCTGCGACACTTTCACAGTCGAACAAAAATGTTCCCTGGGGTAATTCCATCCGGAGATTTTGAAAATCGGGTTAATTTTTTACCCAGACCCTGTTTTTGGGTAAAAAATTGGGCATTTTTAATTGTTTGGAGGGTTTTCACCTGGTTTTAAGTGTTCGCCCTTTCAATTTTTAGCTGGGACACTTTCACAATTGAACAAAAATGTTTCCTAGGGTAATTTCATCCGTATTTTTTGAAAATTTAGTTTATTTTTTTGCCTGGGCACTTTTTTGAGTTAAAATTGTGCATTTTTGAAAGTTCGTAGCATTTTGACAGAGTATCAGTTTTCACTCTTACAAATTTTGTCTGAGCTACGAAAAATAATAGGAAAAAGGTCTAGTCCGTAGTAATTCAATGCGCTGATCACGGATTTTGGGTTAGTTTTCTTGCGTGAGCAACTCTAGATACCGAATCGTGACGATTTCCGGCGAATCGGCCGTGGAAATCGGCGAAATCGGTCCAGAAATGAAAAACAAGAAAACTATGTTTTCCAGTGTAATTCAATGCGCTGATCACGGATTTTGGGTTAGTTTTCTTATGTGAGCAACTCTAGATACCGAATCGTGACGATTTCGGGCGAATCGGCAGTCGAAATTGGCGAAATCGGTCCAGAAACGAAAAACAAGAAAAGTGTGTTTTCCAGAGTAATTCAATGCGCTGATCACGGATTTTGGGTTAGTTTTCTTACGTGAGCAACTCTAGATACTGAATCGTGACGATTTCGGGCGAATCGGCCGTCGAAATTGGCGAAATCGGTCCAGAAACGAAAAACAAGAAAAGGGTGTTTTCCAGGGTAATTCAATGCGCTGATCACGAATTTTGGGTTAGTTTTTTATGCAAGCAACTCTAGATGCTGAATCGTGACGATGTCGGGCGAATCGGCCGTGGAAATCGGCGAAATCGGTCCAGAAACGAAAAACAAGAAAAAAATGTTTTCCAGGGTAATTCAATGCGCTGATCGCGGATATTGGGTTAGTTTTCTTACGTGAGCAACTCTAGATGCTGAATCGTGACGATTTCGGGCGAATCGGCCGTGGAAATTGGCAAAATCGGTCCAGAAACGAAAAACAAGAAAAGGGTGTTTTCCATGGTAATTCAATGCGCTGATCACGGATTTTTGATTAGTTTTCTTATGTGAGCAACTCTAGATACTGAATCGTGACGATTTCGTGCGAATCGGTCGTGGAAATTGGCGAAATCGGTCCGGAAACGAAAAACGAGAAAAAGAGGTTTTCCAGGGTAATTCAATGCGGTGATCACGGATTTTGGTTAGTTTTCTTACGTGAGCTACTCTAGATGCTGAACCGTGACGATTTCGGGCGAATCGGCCGTGGAAATTGGCGAAATCGGTCCAGAAACGAAAAATAAGAAAAGGGTGTTTTCCAGGGTAATTCAATGCGCTGATCACGGATTTTGTGTTAGTTTTTTTAAGTGAGCAACTCTAGTTACAGAATCGTGACGATTTCGTGCGAATCGGTCGTGGACTTCAGCGAAATCGGTCCAGAAATGAAAAAAAAGAAAACGGCTTTTTCCATGGTAATTCAATGCACTGATCACGGATTTTGGGTTAGTTTTTTATGTGAGCAACTCTAGATACAAAATCGTGACGATTTCGGGCGAATCGGCCGTGGAAATTGGCGAAATCGGTCCAGAAATGAAAAACAAAAAAACGGTGTTTTCCATGGTAATTAAATACACTGATCACGGATTTTGTGTTAGTTTTTTCATGTGAGCAACTCTAGATACCGAATCGTGACGATTTCGGGCGAATCGGCCGTGGAATTTAGTGAAACCGGTCCAGAAATGAAAAACAAGAAATCGGTGTTTTCCATGGTAATTCATTGCGCCGATCACGGCTTTTGGGTCAGTTTTCTTATGTGAGCAATTCTAGGTACTGAATCGTGACGATTTTGGGCGAATCGGCCGTAAAAATAGCATAGACGAAATTGGCCTAAAAACGAAAAATGAAAAACCTGAGTTGTCCGGGGTTTAGAAGAATGTGTGACCAACGTATTGTGATTTTGGTCCGACCTTTGGGGCTTATGTAAAAGTCAGAATATTATCTAAAAATGCGGGAGACGCATAGAAAAGGAGGAATATGGCCTTGTGTAAGCAGTGAAAGACTTGGCTCGACAACGCTTTTCAAGTCTCTGATGTGGTACACACGGATACAAGTACATAAGAGTCATATTTTTGCGCCGTTTATTTTTTATTTCGGTTGCAAGTGGCAACCCTCGTACATTGTAAACAAATGAAACTTTCACATTTGCTTTTTTCTAGCATTTAGCGACCTCTAAAACCACTAAAATAACGATCAGACTTTAGATCGCTGACACTGGTTTGCACAAAGTGTATCGCAGAGGCATTGGGCACGCAAGGTCTCCTTCTGTGGCAAAGGCAATGACTCACCGGTTTATCCTGTCACAAGAGTTTGGTAAAAAGGGTGAAAATCAACGGAAGACAACACTTTTTGCACTGGTGCTGCTGTATGCACAGCGGTGCGTACGTCAGCAACAACGATAAAGCTACATGCAGCAATGTTTTGCAATCTCTGATGTTTCTGTTTTTTGCACAGAATTTACAGTATAGCCGATTAAACATGGCAGTTTTTTTCAGGGTGCAAGGAGCGCGCGAATTTTGAATGAAAGAAAAAGAAGTTCAGAAACCAAATTGTATGCCAAATTTGACGCGTTTTTTTAAACTAATGGATTATCCGTATTATTCTGTTCATTCTTTCTCCCTTGCACACATGATTGGAAATTATGTTGGCATTTTTGAAAAAGACAACTCCTAGTCAGCGACTAATCCCGCCTTGATGGACTGCCTCATTTATTCGGCCATGATGTACAGAATTTCGCACATGATGTGATTTTAAACTAAACTGAAGAGGACAATTGAAAAATATCTAGATAACTTCAAAGTTTTTACGCTTTTCAGCAAGCTTTTAAACAACAAACGCGGCGCAAAAATATGACTCTTATGTACTTGTATCCGTGTGTACCACATCAGAGACTTGAAAAGCGTTGTCGAGCCAAGTCTTTCACTGCTTACACAAGGCCATATTCCTCCTTTTCTATGCGTCTCCCGCATTTTTAGATAATATGTACGCGCTACATCGTGATTCTGCAATGTGAACAGCAAACAACTTACAAGCGCAGTTTACGCGCTACATCGTGATTGTGCAAAGCGAACAACAAGCAAATTGCCAGCGCAGTTTAGGCGGTACATCGTGATTGTGCAAAGCGAACAGCGAACAACTTGCAAGCGCAGTTTACGCGCTACATCGTGATTGTGCAATGTGAACAGCAAACAACTTACAAGCGCAGTTTACGCGCTACATCGTGATTGTGCAAAGCGAACAACAAGCAAATTGCCAGCGCAGTTTAGGCGGTACATCGTGATTGTGCAAAGCGAACAGCGAACAACTTGCAAGCGCAGTTTTATGCGAACGCTTTTTTTATCGTATTGGTTTTTTACATTTCAACTGCATGTAACAAAAGATAAAACTTTCACTAATCAACCAAATTGTAGAATGGTTCTCTGCATTTCGGCCTTGGCAACATCATATGCAGAAGAGGTTTGGCCTCAATGTTGTGCAACATGTGAAACTGAGCAATTTTCAGCAGCTTGTTTTTTTGGTACGGCTAAAGTGTCATGGGTAATATTTTTAGGTGTATTGCATAACAGCAGGGTGAATGGGGTGAACACACTGCTTGCGTGCACTGTGACTGTGTGTGCGCGCGCATGTACAGTATGCATGCGGCATATTGACCAAAAACGCATGCGACAAGCCATTTTGTTTTGTATCGTGTGACTCCCGGCGACGCTTTATGAAGCTGAAATTTTACATGGATATACATTTTTCGTAGATCTTTCAGAATTACTTAGCAACTATACCCCACAAACGTTTCTAAAGTACCGAAAAACGTAAAAAACCACCAACCTCTGCAGTTTTTTAAAAATACAGAGCATGAAAAAACGTTTTCAACCCATAGTATAAAAACGAAAAATGTGCGCGAGCACAAGGGGAATCGATTGGTGTTTGATTTTTGTTAATAGCTTTAAGCAGAAGCGAGCTAGAGCAGTTTTACTACAAGGTTGTCGAAAATTAGGTTTTTCCTAATTTTGAAGCATAAAGAAGGCTTGGATTAGGATAAAAATATGATTTTCGAACTCAGGGCATCAAGGCGGTTCGATTGGTCCTAAATTTGACTGAATTTGAAAACTTTTTTGAAATTGTGCCTAGAGGTGTGGAGGCCGGGTCGGTCGACTCAAAAAGCCTATCTTAAACTGTTTCCTCTCAACTGCAATACAACTTCCAATTTTCAACAAAAAACCCTCACTCACTGTCGGCCATGTAGCCGCCGACGAACGTGTGCGTCACGCCGTGCACGAGTTCAAAGGTCGGATCGACGCAGAAGGTCAGATCGGCGAACGAGTCACGTGTCAGGATGAACTCAACGTCCTCCTCCTTGTAGAGACGGCCGAATGGCGAGGCGCCGACGTCGCGGTACAACTGGCGCAGGCCCCGGATGAAGCTCAGCTCGTGCGTCATCGGCCAGTCCGCGAACGGCCCGCGGATGACCTTGCCGTCGCCGTTGCCGAGGAACTCGTCCGTCCAGAGGAGCGAGTCGGCCGGCGTCGGCAGCTTCTCGTCCATCGTCGAGTCCCAGAACGGCACGCCGACGGTCGCGTCGTACTCGCGCAGAGCGAGCTCGAGTCTGAGTGCGGTAGGGAATCGGGCAAGTGGAGAGTGGAACTGTGTAATCGTGGTCAATTGTGTGTCGGCTGGCTTGAATGATTCTGACGGTTCCACTGGTTGGTTCTGTCCAGCTTGATGCAACCAAAATCAGCATACAGATTCAAATGACATGAATGTACAGACAACATGAATGCAGTGACTAAGAAACCACGACAATTGACACCGTCAACAAACTAATATTGTTTGACATATGGCTTTCGTCGTGCGCCAAAAAAAGAAAAGTGCTAAGCTATTCTCAGGCTACTCCAGGGTCGGACTATTCAGAGCTATTCTCAGGCTAAAAAGAGGAAAGCAAGAAAAAACACAGAATTTCTGTTACTCACTGCTTCAGCCACTCGCGATGAAACGGCAGAAACGCCGGTCCCCAGTTGGCGCCGGGCGCCTCATCCGGCGTGTGACAAAAAACAAGCAGATCATATTTGCTCTTGCCGTCGATTTTGTCCGACTTCAGGGCGTTCAACGCTCGATGGAAAGCCGCACGCTGAGCGTCGCTCAGCTGACGGTACTCCATTCGGAGCACCTTCGTCGTCGAATGGACCGCTTGGCGTTTCACTCGCCTATCCCCATCGTTGTTGTTGTTGTCGTCGTTACTATTCTCCTCCACCACCGCAACATCCATCGCACTCCAATCCGCCAACGTCTGATTTCGCAGCTCGACCAGTTGCTCCTGAACGTCGGCGCAACTGGTCAACCAAACCGTGTACCGCTCGACGATCCACTCCGTGTAGAGTCGACGAACGGTCGTGCCGCGCATGCGCGCGAGACGGGCCGCCAACCGCGGAAACGCCTCGGTCGCGTTGGTGGCGGTCAGCACCCGCTCGCAGTCGCGCGCGACCCGCCGTCGACGTTGCCGAAGTGCCCGTTCGTCCGTGCACGCCCGCAAATCGTCGAACGTGTGATCGTGCGCTTCGAGACGATTGCGCAATTCCAGACAGAGCTTGACGTTGTAGCGGTCTGCCGAGCTGTTGTTCCGGGCGGTCACACTGAACGCGTCGGCGCACACCGCCGCAAACTGAATGCGAAGTCGACACGCCTCGCTGTCGCTGTCGTCCATGATATTGAAGAACTCATCGTCCGAGTCCGAGTCGTGACCGCGCGGTAACAGAATCTCGAGCAGCCGTTCGTTGGTGACCGTTTCGTTGCGGAGTAGCGCGTCGGCCGCCATACGCGGCTGCGGCAGCAACTTTGGCGAAGGTTTCAGACCGTCCACCACGGCGGGTCGTGCGGTCGTCGACGGCGACGGTGCACCGCCCGTCGATGTTGTGCGAATGCAGTTCACGCCGTGGCACGAGCGAAGATTGAACAGCCACTGGCGTTGTTTTCGCGTCAGGAGTACGTCCTGATTGATGTCCTTTTTGGCGGCCGCTCGAATGCGCCACTTCGTGCCGCGGTCACACCACCACGCCAGCTGGTCGTCATCGAATCGACCCGCCAAACCAGGATGCTTCGTTTTGTAGCGCCGCACGCAGCTCTGATGACGGGCGGCGTTCAGTGCGGGCTGTGGGCGGTTGGTGGTGGCGGTGGTTGGGCTGATTCTGGACAATCGGCGGCTGGCAGTAGAAGGAGAACTGACGGTTGAAGTGGTGGGAAGAGCGCTGGTGGATCTTGCTGCAGCTGTTGTATGAATGAATGAAGTTAGGTACAGTTGAACTCTAAATGATAGGGAAGCAGCGTCGTGGTTGGGATCACGTGATGCATGCGTTCTGTCCAAAATAATGCCCCTTAAGCCTTAACTGACCATTCGTAGAGCGGCTCACTAGCAGAATGATAATCAGCAGAGGCAGCCACATCACATCAAACTCCAAAATCAATTTGTTCTTTTCACTGAAGCTCGCTGTTAATACAAAAGAAAAAAATGATGATGACATAAAACGTTAACATAAAGCTCTCAGGCGAGCAATCAGTGCAAGTGAAAAAAGTTGTATGATGTAAATTGTAAGCCAGCGATTACTTTTTTATTGCAAAGTGACCCCAAGAATTATGTTTTGCCTGTTGAAAATTTACTTTTTTTGGGTTATCTTTTAGCGTTTTGTGGAGGGGGCCGTCATTGTACCAGAAAATTTGTTTTTCAAAATTGCTGCTCCGGTGCTTAACTGCTGCAACACTTTTGAATAAAAATTGAGATTTTTTTGGCGTAAACACAAATTTCGAATACCGTATTACCCCCAATAAACCCCCATGGGGGATTAATACGTCAGCGACTTTTAGGGGTGGGGGTTTATTGGTGGGGGGGGGGGATTATTGGTGGGGGGGATTATTGGTGGGGGGGGGGGGGTTTATTTACAAAAAAATTCTAGGGGTGGGGGTTTGTTGAAAAATGGCAAAAATACCTTGCATGGCAGGCAAGAAAGTCGCAGAAACTTCTACTCTACATAGAAATTTCCTTTTATAACAGCCTTTTGTAATGAAATTACTATAAACTCATCGCTTTGGGGCCTTTGGTAGCACAATTTCATCATTTTCACTGCAACCAGCCACTGAATTCGCTGGGTATGTGTTTCAAACAGGTCTCCAATAATCCCCCATGGGGGATTATTTGTGGGGGGGGATTATTTGGAAACTGGTCGGGGGGGGGGTGGGGGTTTATTGGTGGGGGGGGATTAATGGTGGGGGGGGGGGGTTTAATGGGGGTAATACGGTACTTGAAATCAGAAAATCCTGCCCTATCTGTGGGCTTCAGGCAATTTCCGTCTCCTCCACCCCACAGGCGACAAAAAATATTTTATTTGTGATCTGGTTCACGTGGTTTCATTATCGTTGGAACAGCTAAAAAGCAACAAGAACAAGAGCACTAAAAGTGAAGAAACCAATAAGCATGTTGACACTGCAGTTGTGGATTACAATAATTAATCAATCAATAGATCACCAATCATTTAACACGGACATTGGAATTTTATGTCCGCAGAGTTTACTGAACTGGAACGCCGCATATTTGCGAAGAAAATCAGTGCTGTCCACGTGGTGTTCTTGGTTTGATAACTGTGATAGCCTTGCATTTTGCAGACACGACCAGCCCATTGTTTGCAGAACAGACGACACTGCAACGGGTAGTCGATTCATCGCAAACGCACCTGCCTCCACTCAATCCACTTGGTCTGTTTTTGATTGGGTTTTGTAATTGGAAATTGCGCTTTTGTCGACTTGTTCATTTTTTTGGGAACGCTAACAGATTCAGATCAGAAGATCACTGATGCAGAACAGCATTGAGGTTATTGTTTTGTAACAGCTCCCTCGAAAGAGGGACAGCCGATTTCTATTGCGGATGTTCGGTGTGATTATAAAAAGGCCGTGTTTTTTTGCTTATTGAGTTCTGATGGCGGCGAATTACTAAAAAACAATCCAGAAAGACAAAGTGAATCAAAAAGATTCAAAATCAAAAACACCACATCAGCACCGACTGGCAATGTGCAGCCGTTGCGCCAACAGAATCAGAATAATGTCATGCTCGTGCCACCGCCGTCGCCGTTGACGAACAAACACCATCAGCTCAAACGCCTTGCCCAGTGAGTGGTTTTTTCAACGCGTTTGATCATAGTTTATATATTTTTTGAAATGTATAAAGGAAAAAACACCGGTACTGCACTTGTTTGATTGGCTGAGACTGTTTATTGCATCTTGAATGACGTATATAAAGGCTGAACGCGGTTTCAGAAGCCGATGAAAAGCAGGAACAGTGCGCGTGAGCCGTCTCTGAACTATTTCAATCTTCCATTTGCGTGTGTGACTCCTGAGACCTTTTTCTGATTGCGACTCATCATTTTTACACTGTTCTCAAATTTGTATCACTCATACAAACGAAACGTGTCATAATTGCCATCAATGAGCAGCTGACACGAGCGTCGACGCAGGCTGTTGCCACATCAATCGTCAAAACGCCACCGTCTTCATCTTGTTTGGCGCTGTTGACGCCAGCGGACAGCGAGATCAAGGAATGTTGGACGGACGACATCGAACGCACGGCGGCGCAATTGATCGACGCACATCGCAGCTGTGTGAGCATGGAAGGAAGGAAACGTCGAAACAAGGAACTTAGATTTGCGGTATTTGCTGTTGTGATTATTCTTCTTGTCAGTGCTGTCCCGGTTTTCTTGCCGTGTTTGTCTGTTAACTGCTATTTTTAGTCTATTTCGAAATTGAACAGACGCTACTTCAACATTTGTGTTACAACAACATGCGGTTGATTGACTGGAGTTTTTCAACATTGTTTTAAAATCTGAATTGTGAACATTGTTGTTGATACCATCATTGAAAAAACGGCTTTTTTCTGTTGTCAGTTGCATTACGAATTATTTCAGGAACTTCCCAATTTTTGTTGGTTTATATTACCATTCAAAGCAATTTTTTGGTGTCACATTGTTAAACTGTGACTGTGAGCTTGGCAAACCATCCAGCCACGTGTTTTTGTAAGTCCATCGTCGTATTCTTCCAAATTCACAGATCAACAGACGCAACAACACGTATCACCAACAGAACAAACAACACAATAGGCAATTGGTCATCCAAAAGCATATTTGCATGTTCAGTTTCATTCCTAGTTTCAGAGAAAATGACGTTTCATGACTCCTTGCCGTGTACCGTGACTGTTCGGGACGTTTAGGTGTTTTTCCTAATCATCTAAGACCGGAGCGTGTGTAAAAGCAAGGTGCGGAGCGTGTGCTGCGTGTTCATTGGAAAGTGCAGGTGCAATGCCGATGCCCGTGCGCGTGCGTTTTGAATGAAGAAGCATTACGCTAAAAATCATGTATAAATGCATATTTTACCTAAAATTAGCAAAATTTTCAAGAATTACAAGCAAAAATAGTCAAGTTTGATCAAAAATTGACTCATTGTACGTCTTCGAATTCGAAGACAAAATTTTTTTGGCTGAGAAATTTTTTATATAGATAATAGCTGAGCCGAAAAAACCTGTCTGATTTTTTGGGGTGCCCGGCCTAGGGTTGTTAAAAAAAACAAAAATCGTCATTTTTGTTTTTTTTTAATTTAAAAAAAAATTTCACAAATCAAAGTTGTGCTAAATCAATCAGGGAGTCCGAAGAACCACATATGATATGCAAGCGCCTCCCGAATGACTCCCGTATGGCGGAACTTTGCAGATTTTGTTTTGGTGACCTCAATTACCTCTTTTCCAAACCGTCACCATGCCTCTTCTTGTGTTTTGACCTCCAAAACGTCACTAATTGTCCCCAGCTGAACTAATGCTAAAGTGAAGACAAACATACCGCCTTGAAATTCGATCAATTCTTCTGATGGTGTCGCGACGACACGACACGAAGCAGCAAGCAACCAGACAACGTAGTGCTTGCAAACGGAGCAGCGAGCACAATCGGACGCTCTGCGAGGCGAATCGTCACCTTTTCTGCATCGGAAATGGTAGACCAAGCTTTGGGACGCTCAAAAATTTTTTCGCAGATGTTGTCGTAGCCTAAAATCAGTTGGTAAAACGGCCCAAAATCGACTGCTAAAGGTTTTACGAGGTATAATCAAAGAAAATTTTTGTTGAACTTTCGAAAAATTGTGCCAAAATTGAGGTTTTCAGAGCATATTAGAGGAAAATTTTTCGAATTTTTTAAAAAAAAAATCGGCATTTTTGTTTTTTTAATCACTTTTTTTTAATTTTCATTTTTGTTTAACAACCCTAGGCCGGCCCCCCCAGCCCCCCCCTAGCAGGGGTCGAGATGGGGGGGGGGGGTGGGGGTGGGGTTAGAGATGTAAGGGTCAAAAAAAAATTTTTTTAATTTTTTTTAAAGTAAAAAAAATAAGCATTTTTTTTATTAAAAATTTTTGAAATTTTTTCTTTAATGTGCCCTGAAAATGCCGTTTTTGGCATAATTTTTCGAAAGTTCAACAAAAATTTTCTTTGACTTTACCTTGTCACTTAGTCTTCAACGCTGCAGGTGGTATTCTGGATTGATTTATCGACTGTTTTCAGCCTTGGTGAGTGATGATCGACTCGCGCATTGAAGTACTTGAGCGTCGCAAAGGGTTGGCCTACATAGGGAAAGAAATAATTTGTACTAAACAGCAAAAAGAGAACCGGAGCGTGAATTATAAGTAATCACGCTTTGCAAACAGAAATAGACGTTTTAAAAAGGTGTGGCAGCCAAACTCATTTAGTTTTCTGTCGCTTAGTTTTTCAATCAAAAAGAGAAAAAGCAATTCCTTGTTGCAACTTCTTGAATTAAGGAACGTGGTGAAGAAGCTGAAGCGGCGCCATTCGTGTGCTTTCGGCCGTTGTTCGCGATCTCAAGAGATACCAGAGATTCTGATTGGTTGACCAAGATAAACAAACAAGTGACACGGTGATTGGTTGCATAATGCACAAGACCATGATGACCATAAACAGAAATCTTAAAATGAAATTCGAAATGAAGGTCGGTTGGTTGATTGGCTTGCCCAGAAAAACAAATGAAAAACGAATCGTGGTATCACTGGTGATATCATGATATTTGTATCACTGATACAAATTGGTGGTATCACCACCAGGCTACAACGACGAACAATTTATAGACGCACATTAGATCGATTGTTCAAAACTTTGTGCACTATCAAAAATTTGTGGCAGCCAAACTCACTCATGGCACAGTACAATCCAATCAGGCAGCAATCGCAGACGGAAATCGGAGGATCTCTGAAACTGAACTGAACAAGAGACACGAAAACATCACAGAAAAGTGATTTTAGCCGATTTTCATAAATCAATCAAGTTTATATTATTTGTATGCCTCACGACTCACGTCAATCAGAACAGCACCGTCACTTTTTTTGCTTGCACTGTGGCACAGCAGAAGGAACAGACAGGCAGACAGATGCAGAGCTCACAGCCTTTGTAATAAGAAAAAACTGGTGAATTGAAGGACAGACTGATCAGTACCGTGGGCCCAAAAAAATTTTCGAGGGGGGGGGTATGGTACCGTGGGGGGGGGGGGGTGCCGACCAAAAAGTTATGGGGGGGGGTCCGACCTATGGTAACGTGGGACCCCCCCCCCCCAGGGGGGTCCCATGGGGGGGGTGCATTTTTTCAAAATTTTCTGTGGGGGGGGGTCCACCCCCCCCCCCCCCACCCCCCCATGAAATTTTTTCGCTCAAATTTGAAAGGAAAAACGCTAAATTTTGCTGCAAAATCTTTGAAATTACAATGAAGATGGTCAAGTTATCATATATTCAGCTTATATTATGGACTTTATAGACAAAAAATCATGATTTTCGAAAAAAAATTTAGGGTGTGCAGAAAATTTTGGGGGGGGGGGTGTCCGCCAGACAAAATTTCATGGGGGGGGTGGGGGGGTGTCGGCCAAATTTTCGAGGGGGGGTACGATGGGGGGTGCCCGGTTTTCGGGGGGGGGGGTGGCGGTGCCCCCCCCCCCCCCACCCGACGGTCTCGGGTGCTCTGGGGGGGTGTACCCCCCCCACCCCCCCGCCCACGGTACTGAGACTGATAATGCAACGCTGAATGGAATCAGTTCATCGTTCCAGTTTGTTTTCTGGTCCATTTTCCACATCGACAAGTATCACAGATAGGTTCCCGACACTTCTCCACAGATGAGTAGATGCTGTGCGTGTGCAGCCGCTGCACCCGTACCAGTGGAATGGATTTTTGATGAAGATGCATGTGCATTTCTTTCATAATGTAGCACTCCGGGCTAGTTCAACAAATTCCGATGTCGCTAAGGTGAGATAGAAGCAGAGAACTCACATTTACGCATCGTTTTTCAGGATCTCGAAAGGTGGAAATTGCACTGTCTGCCACTGCAAGCGTAACTTCGTTGGTTGCTCGTTGCTGTTTCGCCTCGTGTCGTCAGCATGATCACACCGGCATAGTTGTTCTAGGGGGGGGGGGGGCTGGGGGGGCCCTCTAGTCATGCATTTTGCTTTGATTTTCGTTCGGGTCGGGACATCTGAAAGCTACACGAACGAGACACGCTGCACGGGTGAGACTTGATATTGAAGTACAGTATTGAAAACATTGACGTACAAAGTGGTAAATGTATAACAAAGTGGTACGTATACAAAAAAACATACAATATATATTGAGATACAAACATGCATATAATATAGATACCTACAAATGAGAGAAATATAGAGATATACAAGAGAAAATGTCTCCATCGAAAGTCAAAATCAAAGGGGGGGTGGTCAGACGGTCAGGATTTGGTAGGGGGGGGGTTGGAAGGTCGAAATCTGGGAGGGGGGGGGTCTGCCCCCCCCAAATTCGAGAGGGGGGGTATTTTGACCAAAATTTGGGGGGGGGGTTTGCCCGGTGGGGGGGGTGTCGACTTGGTTGGGGGGGGGGGGGGTACCCCACCTAGAGATGTCAAGAAAAAAAATTTTCTATTTTTTTTTTGTCACAGGAGAAACAGAAATTTAAATGCTCTTAAATGCTCTCAAATGCTCTTAAATGTTGCCAACATCAAGAAACATTTAAAACCTATAATACCACATCAAGAAACATTTAAGTGCCTCTAAAACCTATAATACCACATCAAGAAACATTTGAGGGGTACATTAAAAAGGTCCAAAAACTGCCATCGCAGTTGATCGATTAAATGTTCACGCATTTAATCTCCGCATTTTGCAATTCAAATGCTCTCAAATGCGCCTGTGTCGATGTGCTGCATCGAGGCACGGTCTGTTATGCTTTGTATTACGTTTCGTTTCGTTTTATGCTTCATTGGCAGCGTCAGTTTTCCTTTGAGCGTTCGTGGGTCCACCTGCGGTCACTGTGACAGTCGCAAAAAACGTGAAACCACATTTCCTCAACACTTGAACAGAACAGCTAGCACTAAACATTTGAATAAATTTTCCCGCATTAAAAACCTGTTATATGCACATATAAAATGCAATTGCGCGCGCTGACCATTTGAACTGCATTTGAGACATTTCAAATGTCAACGAATTAATTCACGATGTTCGACGCTTTTTATCGGATCAAATGTTTTTTTTTGGACATTTGAAACATTCAAATGTTGCAGTAAATTTGCATTTGAGAGCATTTAAGAGCATTTATTTTTCTGTTTCTCCTGTGTTTCTTTTTAAAAAAAAATTTTTTTTTTTAATTTTTTTTTTAAATGAAAGTTGTTCAGAATTTTTCAGGGAGTCTGAATATCACCATCTGAGGAGCCACCGACTTACCATATGACCCCCACTCATATGGGAGGAGGGTGAAAATTTCAGGCTTGGTTTCGGCGACCCCATTTTCCCACCGACGACATCACGTCTCGTGTTTTGCCTCTCAATTCACCTCAAATAACATGGAAACAAGTTCCACAACAAACCGGTGTGCATAGTTGTTCCAGAGCCGAGGGGTTGGGGGGGGGGGCCGATATAGATAGCTGGAGCAAATTTTCTAGATAGATAGATAGCTGGAAAATTTTGGGGGGGGGGCCGCGGGGGGGGGGCATGTGACTTTGGGAGGGGGCCGGTCAAAATTTTGAAATTTGATAGATAGATAGCTAAAACGCTAAAAAGCTATAAAAACAGCAAAATAATGCTAAAAATACACTAAAAATCAAGTATAAACGCGTATTTTACCTAAAATTAGCGAAATTTTCAAGAATTACGAGCAAATTTTGGTCAAATATTGACTCATTTTATGTCTTCGAAGACAAAAATTTTCAGATAGATAGCTGGCTGAGAAAATTTTTTAGATAGATAATAGCTGAGCCGAAAAAACCTGTTTGATAGAGATAGATTCGAAAATTTTTTTGGGGGGGGCGGCCTAGGGTTGTTAAAGAAAACAAAAATCGTCATTTTTGTTTGTTTTTTTTTAAATTAAAAAAAAATTTCAAAAATCAAAGTTGTGCTGAATCAATCAGGGAGTCCGAAGTAGGGTTGTTAAACAAAAATGAAAAATTTTTTTTTTAAAAGTGATTAAAAAAAACAAAAATGCCGATTTTTTTTTTTAAAAAAAAAATTCGAAAAATTTTCCTTTAATATGCTCTGAAAACCTCAATTTTGGCACAATTTTTCGAAAGTTCAACAAAAATTTTCTTTGATTATACCTCGTAAAACCTGTAGCAGTCGATTTTGTGTCGTTTTACCGACTGATTTTAGGCTTCGACAACATCTGCGATGAAGTTTTTGAGCGTCCCAAAGCTTAGCCTACCATTTCCGATGCAGATAAGGTGACGATTCGCCTCGCAGAGCGTCCGATTGTGCTCGCTGCACCGTTTGCAAGCGCTACGTTGTCTGGTTGCTGCTTCGTGTCGTGTCGTCGCGACACCATCAGAAGAATTGATCGAATTTCAAGGCGGTATGTTTGTCTTCACTTTAGCATTAGCTTAGCTGGGGACAATTAGTGACGTTTTGGAGGTCAAAACACAAGAAGAGGCATGGTGACGGTTTGGAAAAGGGGTAATTGAGGTCACCAAAACAAAATCTGCAAAGTTCCGCCATACGGGTGTCATTCGGGAGGCGCTTGCATATCATATGTGGCATAGTTGTTCCAGAGCCGAGGGGTTGGGGGGGGGCCGATATAGATAGCTGGAGCAAACTTTCCAGATAGATAGATAGCTGGAAAATTTTGGGGGGGGCCGCGGGGGGGGCCATGTGACTTTGTCTCTTTATTATTATTCTTGATTACTTTTCTGTATTAATATATTTTTCGTATGTTGACACAAAATAACGTTACTCGCATGCTTTAAGCTTTTCACAACGAGTCAGAGTTGAAAACCATTGATTTTTCTTTTCTTTTCGTATTACTATTTCACTTTTGTGAAACTCGTGGCCCTGGTGCTGTTTGCTCAATCTACAGAATTTACTTGCTTTGTCGTGATGCCATTCACCCTATTTATAGGGATTGCCTAATCGGCCTTGTGCCGAACCACCCCGTAAGGGGATTGCCTAATCGGCCTTCGGCCGAACCACCCCATTTGGGGTTTGCAAAATCGGCTTCGGCCGAAACACCTCATTTGAGGTTTGCCTAATGGGCCTCCCGGCCTACTTTCTTGCATGTCTTCTCTTAAAATACAGATTGTTTTATCTCCGGTTGTTATTCCCAGCTCTAATTTTTGTTATAATTTTTGTTTTATTTTTGTCATATTCTGCTAGCATATTGCTTTCCTTTTTTCTCCGGTTAAATTTTAACATTCACCACGGCACTTAAGTTTTAACGCTTCAGGAGCAAGATGAAATTGGATTCAACCCGGTTAGCACGCCTCACGAGTCGGCCAGTAAGAAAAAACAGGCTGAATTAATCAAAAAGTCGATCAAACGTATTGAGGCTCTGGAGCAAAGCCAGGTTGCTGTGCGCAAGGAACTCGGCCGCGTGGAAAGCAGAGTCGAAGGTGTTGAGCGAACCGTCAAGAACAATTCGATCCGCATCTATTTCCTTGACGTTGATGAAAGCTGCAAAAGTCTAGAAGAACGCGTGCGAAAATTCTTCGTCGATTACATGGAGATGCCGAAACAAGAAGAAGAAAAACTCAACATCGCGTCTGTCAACACCACGGAAAAGGGCAAGGTGCTGGTCGTCCACTTCGTCACGTCCAAAGACTTCTATCGCGTCATGACTCTGAAGAAGAACTTGAAGAATCATCCAAACAAGGCCAATCGCATGATCACCGTTTGCAAGAATCTGAGCATCGGTGAACGCGAAGAGCAGAAGAAAGCCAGTGTCGTTCGTGAGCATCTCGAGGACAAGGGCAAAACGGTCTACAACAAGACGCACGTGATCTTGGGTGTTGACGGCGAAGAAAAGCACTACACGCAGTTCATGCCGATGGCTAATCTGACCAGGTCGGAACTCGAAAGAGAAGCAAAAAAGAAAAAGAAGAAGAAGCCGTCCGACGCTCAGACCACAAGTACTCCAGCTGCACAACAAGCTAGCAGCAGCAATGCAAACTGAATTACACAGACTGTTTTAGGTGACTTGTATTTTGATCCACGTGCTTATTTTATTTCGGCGTTCTTTCAGTTATTTTTTGAGTTTTTGAAGTATTGGTTCGATGTTCTGTTTACCGGTACATTGGTTCGTGATTCAGCAATCTTTCCGTTGCATTTATCGATCTGGTTAGTGATCCTTTGTTCATGTCATCCTCGGTTTTTAATTTTATGACCATTTAATTGATTCCTTTGTGTTTTTAATTTTAAGTTGATGGGTATTTGGAAAATAATTCAGTTTTTAAAAAAAAAACTTGGTATCTTTATTTATTTATCTTCCTCTGCATTAAGCCTATTAATCCAAGTACTAAGAGGGGGAGCTGTCCTCCTGCGAAGAGCAAAACAACCAGCGGGACCGGGTATGGATCTCGTTATAAAAGTCACAGTGTATGCCGGCACACGTGACGCGTTGCCTCCGGTCTGACGGTGGCCGTACCTGGGAAACCGGGGAGGGGCTTCCGAAACCACAGGAGAAACAGAAAAATAAATGCTCTTAAATGCTCTCAAATGCAAATTTACTGCAACATTTGAATGTTTCAAATGTTCAAAAAAAAACATTTGATCCGATAAAAAGCGACGAACATCGTGAATTGGTTCGTTGACATTTGAAATGTCTCAAATGTAGTTCAAATGGTCAGCGCGCGCAATTGCATTTTATATGTGCATATAACCGGTTTTTAATGCGGGAAAATTTATTCAAATGTTTAGTGCTAGCTGTTCTGTTCAAGTGTTGAGGAAATGTAGTTTCACGTTTTTTACGACTGTCACAGTGACCGCAGGTGGACCCACGAACGCTCAAAGGAAAACTGACGCTGCCAATGAAGCATAAAACGAAACGAAACGTAATACAAAGCATAACAGACCGTGCCTCGATGCAGCACATCGACACAGGGGCATTTGAGAGCATTTGAATTGCAAAATGCGGAGATTAAATGCGTGAACATTTAATCGATCAACTGCGATGGCAGTTTTTGGACCTTTTTAATGTACCCCTCAAATGTTTATGTATGTTTTATTATTGGTATTACAGGTAAATTTTTTTTTATGTTTTTATATATTTTATAAATGTTTCTTGATGTTGGCAACATTTAAGAGCATTTGAGAGCATTTAAGAGCATTTAAATTTCTGTTTCTCCTGTGCATTACTTCTTTGAAAAAAGTGCTATTATAGAAATGTGCGTGAAACACGAGCGAAACGGCTGTGGCGCTATACCACTGTATTGCAAAAATCGATGAGTTAACTTGGCATACATTCCACGTAAGGAGGGGTGGTAAAGCACAAAATTCCAAAGTGCATATTTTCTAGCCCATATGTTTGCAACTGACCGCTGTAAAACTGGGCAACCAAAAAGTTACAATCTTACAAAGTTAAAAAGTTTCATAGTTAAAAAGTTACAAAGTTTTGAAGTTCATAAGCGCACACGTTCATAAGCTAACGCGCGAAGATTTGCAGCTGTCCAGTTGACCAGTTCTCCAGTTGGCCAGCTTTCCAGTTGGCCAGTTTTCCAGTTTTCCAGTTACCAGTTTTCCAGTTTACCACTTGTCCTGTTCACCAGTTGGCCAGTTCTCCAGTTAGCCAGTTTTCCAGTTGCCCAGTTTTCCAGTTTTCCAGTTACCAGTTTTCCAGTTGGTTAGTTTTCCAGTTTTCCAGTTTACCAGTTTTCCAGTTGACCAGTTAACTGGGCAACTGGAAAACTGGAAAACTAACCAACTGGAAAACTGGAAAACTGGTAACTGGAAAACTGGTAAACTGGAAAACTAGCCAACTGGAAAACTGATAATTGGAAAACTGGAAAACTGACCAACTGGAAAACTGGGCAACTGCAAAACTGGAAGACTGGAAAACCAATGACGTTTCGGCTGTGTGGCCAGGCCATGAAGTTACCGGGTAATCAAAAAAAACGGTCGTGTGGTATTGACCGACACCTCATTTCAATGGTGGTGTTGACCTCAATCGTATATGCACACTTCAAAAAAACACAAAACATTTGATACACAAATGGTTTTCTGGAACTATTTTTTTCTCATTCAAAGTCTGCGTGCTCCTTGCATCCTAAAAAAATATTTCTTGTTTACTTGGTTATTTCGTTCATTTTTTGAGTCAAGAATAGATTAGGTGACCGTATTTTGCTAAAAAACACGAAGCATGAGCAAAAAACCAAATTTTTTAAGATTTTTTTTGCAGCCATAGGATTCGATGAACGAAGACCCCCGCCCTGCTAGGCGAAAGCGATAACCGCTGCGCCATGACTGCAAAGCGAAAAAAACGCGTTAAAAAAGTTGCTCACACATTCCGTCTTTTATGCAAACTTAGAAACATTACTTCTTTGAAAAAGGTGCTACTATTATAGAAATGTGCGTCAAACACGAGCGAAACGGCTGTGCGGTACAAGTGCAGTGTCGTGTTTTCAATTCATCCAAAGCGGCAAGTAGCAAGTGCCGAACTCTCGGCTGCGCTTCGCTCGCTGCTGCTCAATGAACTGCTCGGAGAGTGCCCCAGGGGGCCGCTGAGGGCCTGGCGACTGCCCCGGTGGTGCGCCTTCGTTCGCTGCGCTTGCTGACGAGGCTGCAACATGTGAACCAGAACAAAACATCGGCAACATTTTGTGGATTGCGCTGGTTTCTTGAATTATTTTTTTTATTGGTCAAATTTTTTTTTGTGATTATGGTCCGGAAAAAAGCGGTGAAAACGCCAAACAAGCAAACAAACAAATAAACAAACACATAAACTTACGGCGAACGTGACGTGACTGGTCGTTCAATTGAATTGTGATCAACTGAAAAGTGAGGAGTGAAACGCAATTCATCTGACGAAACTACGTAGAAGTTTTTTCGATTTTTTTTCAATAATCCCTCCGAGATTCAGTAAAACTATTCCTGTATAAGTTAAACCGTTTTTCATAGCAGCACGTTTTCGCTCACATCCGTCTGTTCTTGTTGTCCAGCTGGCCGTGCCTTTGATTTGTCTGCTCCGACCGGTTGCATGATCACTGGCGCAATGTCGGTGCGTTGGAGAAACTCCGGTTTTTCGATGTTTTCTAAATAAAAAAACCGAAACATAAAGCAGCTCACTACACTGAAAAAGCACAGTTTTCTCGTAAAACAATCGCGGTTAATTCAGTATTTCGCTGACGAGTGTGGATGGGCTTGGTAATGCGGAACCGAAATCAGTTTTACTTGCGTGTCGCAGGTCTGTTCAGTTTTGTTCTTGATTGAGTGTCTGTTCAGATGTCTACCTCCTCGTGTCACTCACTGTTGACTGTCCAAGGCACCCGATTGGGGAAGTACGATGGATTGGGGTGTCTGATCCAGCTGTCTGCTGACATCCCTCTTCGTCTGCTTGATCGGTTGTGTTGCTGCACTGCTCTGCTTGGCCTGCTCTCTTCGTGGGCGGGATCACTGGCACTGGGTTGCTGTTGATGTGGAGGAGCGATGAAACGCAGCTCCTACGACAAACGAAACAACTGGCATGGCGAACACATGTCACGTTGGAATGGAACCACATGAATAGTCCACTTATCCGTGCCTGTCGGATTGGATTCTTTTGATCGGCTTGTGCTCAAACACACACAACCCGCACTCAATTTCTTGATTCCTTCATGTAAAAACATGGGTAAAAAGGTGAACCAAACTGAAATCTTGGTGTCTGCGCGTGACCAAGGGGCGTTTTGAAGCAAATGAGGTCATTTGGTTTTGGTGGACAAGTTCAAATTAATTTGTTGTATAGAATACCTGAAAGCGCAAATATTTTGCTTCGCCAAGTTCAGTAAACAGCGTCATATCGTGGTTTGCTCACCTGACCACTATTCGGGCGTCTGAGTGGAATCGGTTGTTTGCTGATGAATTCTTTCAGCGAAACAGCTGCAGCAGTCGTCGGCTTTGCGCTCTCGGCTTTAAGTGGACGATTTCGTAGTTCGTTTGCGGTGGTGCTGAGGTGTGGATTGAGTTTGCCAAGCACTCCACCGTTGATGATCACTGGCTGATGCGCTAAGTTGCTGTGATCCCGCCTTTCAGTGTTGCTCAATTGCAGTGCGCGAGCACGAGTATTGTTGGTGAGATACGGGTTGGTAGAAATGGGGCGTTCTTTGTGCGTCTTACTGTTGATTGGCAATAACTGATGTCCCGTAAACAGTTTTGCTGCGATGTCTGCTCGATAATAGTAGTCAGTGGGGCTGTTGCAGTCGGATACAGGCTGAGACCAGTTTTATCCAAAAACACCCAAACTCATGAAAATATCGATTGATTTTGCATCGCGTGAGACAGTTCATGGCAACGCAAAGTCTAGTATTTCAAGAACGCAAAGCTGTTTCTTTTGTTGAAGTTGTAAAAGGATTGTTGAGTCTTAGCTCCCAACCCCAAACCCAAGCCCCAAACCACTAAACTTTGCTCTTTTCTCCAATGCGTCGCCACCCGCAAGGCAACGGTGCTTTTTGGAGTTTTTGCGTTTGCTAAAACAACCGCCTCAAAGTCAGTGATGATTTGAAAATAAAACTGATCCCAGGTATTGTTCGTCGTAGTAGCGGAGCAGCGGCGTTGGATTGCTGTGATCAGCGAAACCTGCAAGATCTGGGTGGCTGAGATGGTTGAGAGTGGCCGACTGGCTGCGGTCGATCGCTGCCGATTCTTCGTCCAAAAACGAGACTCTGCGCGTTCGTGAAGCTGAAACGACAAAATGCGTTGGTTTGTTTGATTCTTTGCTTTGAAACGAACACAACATTCAGTGAAATTCTGAAAGAAGGTGAAGAGGTGGTTTTTATGATTGTTTAGGTAAAGGGGCCTTGCGTGATGCATTCAATGATGATCGAATAACCGGTATAAAGACACAGATACACCTGCACAAGAAGAACATGCATGGAGGAAGTCAAAGGAAATCGTGAAAACAGAGTTTTTCGCAAACGCAGAGCAGAAGTGAGCACAATCTCAGTGGATGACAAACAATCTGAAATTCGTTGAAACAAAAAACTTAGCAGATCAGTTCATTCATACATTTGCAAAAATCTGGTCAGAATCACGTAGATTATGCCGTTGTCCGCAGATCTGTTCGGTTTTGTTACTGTTTCAGGGTGCAAAAGCAAAAACGACAAAGCACATTGGGAGCGTACCACTGCGCGCACGCCTCTTCTCGCGTATCACGTTCGGGATGCTCATGTTGAAGTCGATCAACACTTGATAATTTCTGGAGAACATGACCGGTGGCGTTTCCCACTTTTATCATACACTTTCAAACGACCCCAAATACATGTCACTTTTTTAAAACGACGCAACACAACTTAACACTTTTGTCGAAAATTTTTCAAAAAATGCGTTTAACACGTCAAGTGCCAAAAGCCTGCTACTAACTTGTTACCTGTTTTATTGCAGCATAAATCCAGTTTTATTCTCGATCTCGACACCTGCACGGTTTTGACGCAACCGTTTTTACACCTGCACTGCTTTGAACAGTGTTATGATATATAAAAAAATCTTGTATGAGTTTTAACGCATTAGCTTGCTTGAAAAGAATACTTGAATCTGAAAGTTTGAACGGGCCAAAAAATGAAAGCAAAAAATCTAAAGATCAAAACAATACACCGCCAGAGTTAGCAGCAAAAAATCACCAGGATCTGCAACTAGTACACGCCAGCGTTTGTGTCAAAAAATGACGAGAAAATCATCTGTTTGACACAAAATCTTGAAATCCTTGAAAATAAGCGCGAGATATGTGCTTTGTTTGTTGAAACTTGCATCAGATTTTGAAACGAGATGTCAAGTATGTTTACCAACATATCCATTTTTACTTTTTTGCTCTGACACTCGTCTGACAAACATTAGTTTATTTAACAACGAAAGTTCCAGGCCAACTTGACTTTGACAGACAAGTGAGAAAGATGAAATGGGTATTTTGATTAATCGTTGTAAGATAAACGATATGAGAAAAATAAATCGAGTTCACTTTTCAATTAAAAAACACCTGGATGAATTTGTGAGAGTACGCAACTGAAAGGGATGTTCATGTTTACCCGATTCGAGAAGGGTGGCAGAAAGAATGGCTACGAAAATCAATGGAAACAAAAAAATGTGATTTCAAAACTCACGTTTGTCTGTTTTTGTCAGCCGCACCACAACAAACGACCGAAACACGCGAAATTACTAAAGCGCACTGAATGCAATTTTCGCACCGCAAAATATGATGTATGTATGTGTGGGACATGGGCGCGGCTGGCGGCGCCTAAAACAATGACGATGTTGTTTACTTCCTTGTTTTTGGAAATCTTATAAAATTGTGAACGCACATTGTGCCGCGCAGATCCAGCGATCGTCAAAGACCACAGACCTTATGGGCGACTCAAAAAAACTGCGAAAACTTGTGACAAAAAACTTTGCCAACAGCGGCAGCTGCTGTTTTGGTTGAGCTTTCTGACAATTGTAGCATTATTTTCGTGACCATTTTCAACTGTTTGTCACTAGGTTTGTTTTTTTAAATTGTGAGCCCGCTTTTTTACCCTTGTTATCATCAGGTTCAGGTGTGACCTTTTTTCAAACTTCAAACAGACATTCTGTTTTCGACATTTATAAATTTAAAAAAAATTGACGACCGCACGCAGATTGTGCATCTGAACTGGTAAAACCCAGGAACTGCAGCACTTAATGCATGTTACCGCCAACCTTTTGCATGGGTTGTTGCATGGGAGTAATTCGTTAAAATGGAAATTCTTGAAACCACTGTTTGCATGTTCTCAGTGACAAAGCACTTTGAAACAATTCGTACAACACCCGCACTGCAAAAACAACAACGGAACTGCATATGACGCCCGCCAAGATGTTGACGATTCCTTTGAGGTATTCATTTTGGAGCCCTCATAAAAATCCAAAAAAATATTGCCATGCGAATGTCTGAAAAAAAGTACTACCGGACAATCGAAACAAAACCTTTTTTTTTCTTTTTTTTGCGTTTCAGCGCAGAAGCCATAAAATTTCAGATGTTACGAAACATTGTGAAACAGAAAAAAACACAAGCCGTTCGCCCCGCCCTTTACACAAGAATAGTCAACAAAAGCACTGACGGCAAATAAAGGGCACGTGTCAAAACAGTAACAGCTTGAATTTAAAAAAAAAAACTCTTTCCGACATCCACTGAAACACCGACATTCCAGACCCCTCATTCGCAGCTCAGTTTGCAGCAGAACATGTCCGACCAATAACACAACATTGCATGTGACAGAGTGCTGAGCTGCAGCAAGTGCCTACCAAATTGAAAATTAATTAAAATGCAAAGACATTGCTCGTGCAATACAGAGGTATGATTAAAACTGGAGGAAAAAGAAAGAGCAGTTAATGAGATATGTGCAAGTACAGGGTGATGAAAAAACTCCCATTTTTAAAACGCTTCCATCTCGCGACTGCATTAATGTTTGAACCTGAAGCTGAAATTATTTGCATCACTTATAGACATTTGGTTGCCATTTGTTGTGTAACATTTGTTGCCAAACGATGCCTGAAGCTTTGCAGAACTTTGCGATGCAGTGGCCGGTCACTTTGATCTGCTCCGCGTTGGACACATTGAACATTTTAAGAGACTGAAACAAGACAATTATGCAGCAGACTTTGAAACAGAAGACGATGGGACACTGCCAGAAGAAAACTTGAATGATAATGATGACGTGTATCTCGATGCTTGAAAATGTAAAAAACAGTGAAAATGTGAGATTTGAATGAAAGTATCGTTGTGCCTAATAGTGTTAATATTTCTGGCTAAATTTTTTACACAACAAATGACAATCAAATGACTATATGTGGTACGAACTTCAGCTAGTCGCGAGATCCAAACGTTTTAAAATTTGACGTTTTTTTCCGATCACCCTGTGAAACGTACACAATTTTCTCCAAAGATTATCATTTGCAACTGTGCAGAGCTGTGTCTGGGTTGTCTGGGTACATTCACTTATTGTGATCTGAAGATGACTACTTTTTGACGTTAAAAACAGTTGTTGAGAATGAGATCGGTAATTGTGAAGGATTGAAATGTTCCAGCTCAGTGGACATTTGAACTCGCGACCGCTTAACCATGAAAAACTGCAAAAGAATCAATGACATTACAATGTTACTAACCGTGTTGTTGTCACTGGTCGCGTCAGTGGAATGTCATTCGACAAATTTGACGTTCGTAAAAAACATCACCAGACTGCTGGACACGTTGCTTGACCACTACGACGCAAAGATACGTCCGAATGACAATGGTGACAGACAACTTGACAAGACACTGACATCCTGTTACTACAGTTTCATTAAAAACTTACTACTAAACTTAGCATGTTGAACGATTGGAAAAATTAGTAGTAATTTTTTTAAGTTGAAGTAGTAGTCAAAATTCGTCTTTTACCAACACACAATTTTAGAGTCAATTTATTAGTAAAAATACAGCGTAGTAATAATACCAACATCTCAGTGTAACTCAAATAAACATTGAATACTGTTTTGCAGTACTGCTTCTAAGGTTTCATTACAATTTTTGAAGTTTTGAGACTGAAAAATTCTTTTAAAGTAATGTTTTTACAGAACAAACACCGGTGGTTGTAACACTGAATATCCATGTGCTCAGTATGGGACCGGTTCTCGAAACTTCACAAGTCAGTTCAAAAGACGACATTAAAAATTTCACGTGTTCGGCAAACATTGCGTTTCAAAAGGCCTAAACCTTCCCTTTTTGATTTAAAAAAACAACAAATGTCGTTAAAATTGCTTTAGAGAGTGTTCACATCTGTGCGATTTGTTTTGGTTGGGCAGCGAATCTGGCTGATTTCAAAAGCGGTTGCATAAACTTGCGGACGAAAAAATGCACGCACTAACAGGAATTCGCCATCGATTGCTACATGCGTCAGAAATGGGTGGACAACCGACTGGCATTTAGTGGTGCCCCGATGCGAACGCTGGTACTCGCCAATCAGATGCTGTCGCAGATATGGAAACCAGACACTTATGTAATTGATGAATGTCGCACGTTGACACTTGTAATAATGCAAACGTGCAAATGCCTTGCTGTTTATTCACACAGAAAAAAAGGACAATGTTCTTCTGGAGAAAATGAGAAAATGGGACCACTAATTTTATAAACTAACTATCATTAAAAACTAACTACTAAAATGTCTGCTAAAGTCATTTTAGTAGCCGATTTGCTTTTGTTTAATACTGTTAAGACCGCTTTAGTAGTCGTTTTAGCAACCTTCTTAGTAGCTGTTTTAGTTGCTGTTTTAGTAGCCAGTTTAGTAGCTGTTTCTAAGTTCTGTTTTAGTAGCCGCATTAGTAGCTGCTTTAGTAATTGTTTAAAAGTTTAGTAACTTTGCTAGTGGTTGTTTTAGTAGCCGTTTACCACCCTAAAATACTAGCCATTAGTTAGCTGCTTTACTAGCTATTTAGAAGCCATTTTAGAAACCATGTTAGTAGCTGTTTAGTTGCTGCTTAGTAGCCGTTTTAGCATCTGGTTTATTTGCTGCTTCAGTAGCCGTACTTTAGTAGACCTTTTAGTTGTTGTTTTAGTACGTGTTTTAGTAGGCCATTAAGTAGTCCCGTTTTCTTTAGTCATGCTTGACACAGATTCGCAATGGCCGTCATTCTTACCTGCACAAGCTGACCGTGCCCAACATTCTGCTGCGTGTTTCCGACAATGGCGAGGTTTACATTTCACAACGGTAATGTGATTGATGCTGCTGTATGTGTTCGACATTGACTGAATGACTTCAATTAGTTTACAGCTTGACCATTCGAGCTCGCTGCAAAATGTTTTTCCGCAAGTTTCCGCTTGACTTCCAAAAGTGCCCTCTGGAGATAGGCTCGCTGGGTTATGGGTAAGTGTCACATCATTTCTTTCACTTCTCTTTAAAGGTACATTCATGAAGGGTATTTAGTAACCACGTTTGTTTTAGCACTGCTGTGCGTCACTAAAAACTGCTTCATGAAAGCCGCTTAACTGATAACTTCTGAGGCTGATTTAATGAATTGCTTTGCTTACGGATGCATCTGTCTGTTTCAGCAACAAGGACGTGCTGTACGAATGGGATGACGTTGAGGCGGTCAAGGTTGACGATGCCGCCAGCGCGCTCGCGCAGTACCTGGTGATTTCGCAACAGACGTGCAGTCGCAACATCAGCCACATACTTGGCAGTCAATTTGGTCGGTCTTTTCATGGAAATCGATCTTTTAAAAATCGCCAAATCTTCACATGTACACTGGTGAATTGTTTTGTTTTTGCCGCGCACAGACGACCGCTCGGTGGTGTCGGTGTACTTCAAGTTTGAGCGTCAGATCGGCTTCTACGTGCTGCAGGTGTTCCTGCCGTCGGCGCTGATTGTCGTGCTCTCATGGGTCAGCTTCTGGATCGACAAAGACGCCTCTCCAGCGCGCGTCTCACTCAGTCAGTGTGTGCCACCAGGCCCTGCGCAATGCCATGGGCTGCACCAGGCGGCAAGCCAGTTAACCGGCAACATTGACACAAAAAACGTTTTTATCTTTCGCTAGGCGTTCAGGACGCGTTCGGCTTGTTGTGTCCTGCTCGGTGGTAAACCATGGCAGCACACGGTTCTGTAGCTCAACCTTCCGCAATCATTCTCCATTTTGCGTCGCTGGGTGCACTGGCAGACTTGCACGGTGTGCGTGCAGGTGTGCTGACCGTGCTGAACATTGTTGCGCTGTCCTCCGGCTTCCGTGACCAGATGCCAAAAGTCAGCTACGCCACTGCCATGGACGTCTACATCGTCGGCTGCTTCGTCTTTGTGTTCGGTGTTGTCGTTGAGTATGCCGCGATCAACTTCACCGAAAAGAACAACGTTCAACCGGAGGTGCGTGTTATGGAGAAGCGCAGTGCTGTGAAGCCTGTACCATCATCGATTCTTCACTCTGGTGCTTTAGTTCCATACGAGAGTATGGGACTTGCTCAGCGTCTTGTGAGTCAATGCCTTCAGGGGCAACCACAAGACGTGCTGGGTCGTGTGGAAGCACCGCTGACCTGAGCCCAATTGCCAATCTCGACTTATTGCTGCGAATTGTTTATTGTGAATACAATTTCGCAATTATAGCGCTGGTTTTGCAGTGTTCATCAGCGCGACGACAACGTGCCACAAATTCACGTTCACACGCAGCCAAACGTCAGCGGCTTCGGTTCAAGTCAAACGCGTCAGACGCTGATTCGCTCAGCTCAATCACCCGCTTGTTCTTCAGTTGGTGTTCTATTCACGTTCAATCTTTGCAACAGATCAAAAAAGGTTTTATAATTTTCCGATTTTCCAGCTAACCCTTATGAATCCGCAGGTTTTCGTCTTATGACGGCCAAGTTGCGTCTGACCACCAGTGAGGATCTGATGACGACGAGCAAAACGAATGAGGCAACGAGCACGAGGGGGACGGCCAATGATGACGCCAATCGAAGCATGAAACGGTGTCGCATTGATGATGTGTCAAAGTTTCTGTTCCCCATTATGTACGCTTATTTTAACTTGATCTTCTGGCTTGCGTTGTGGTTTATTCCAAACGAAATCGACAGTTTTTGACCGATGACAAAGTGTGAGTGGATTAAAAATGAATTTATTTACCTGAATCAATGTCGCAATCAAATAATGAAGTTATCAACAAAAATGGTTTTGGAATTTAGACGCTAAAGCGTTTGCATAAATAAAAACCGCAGTTTGAAGGAATTTCATCAGCAGATTCGAACATTCAATGCAATTTACATACATACATACATAAGTTCACTCATGCTGATCTATTTGAATTGAATAAAAATCCACGCACAGAGATTCTGACTGGGCTTTGGCGACTGACAGAGACCGCGAAAAATTAGTGTATCTCAGGATTAGAACCACTGACGCAGCGTCACATCAGAATCTCTTGTGTCAAACGACGAGATTCGGCGCGGAGAACATGATGCCGCAGGTGCTGAACACGATGAAGCCGAGGAAGAGCACGAGACAGAGTCTGTCGACTGCCATCGCTGCAAAGCGCCAGTCGCTTGCGACGTCCTCGCTTTCGTCATCCTCCTCCAGTCGCCGAGTCATGAACTTCAGCTGGTCGAGGACACGCTGCATCATCAGCAGCAGCGCACCGAGCTTGGGGTTGTGTTGTGCTAAATGTGTACAAAGCTGATTGTGTTGTTTGTTTGTTTGTTTGTTGTCGATTTCGAACAGCAACCGAAACATGGACGGTTATGTTGGTTACCATCGGTCTGTTCTACTTTCTGTTGAGTTTTCTTGAGTGAGTCTCGGGACAAATGGTTATCACCGATAAGATTCAGCAGAATCCCAGAAAACCTACGTCCACGCTGGAACAGTCTGCGAATGCAGGTTTGCACACGAGCGTCCAGTTGCTGCTTGGCGCCCCCGTCAGCAGTTGGCGGATGCAGCTCACTCGTGTCACTGATCACATCAGCATTGCTGAAATATAACCTGTGCTGCATAACGAAACCAGTAAATAGCAAGTTTACAATAATTGCTACAACAAGCGGAAATTGCAAACTGGAGAATGCTGCAGTTGTAACAGTGACGCCCCCCAAAACCTGAGTTGTTCAGAGGATGCCGCAGCAAGCACTGTTTCCACCATGGGCGACTCCGCCCGACTGGAACCGTCGCTCGTGTTTGTGTAGTCCTCGCGTGTCGTGTGTGCCTGTGCAGAATGCAGCAACTAAACAAATGCATCAGGATTTTTTCTTCAAAAGTGGCGTAAAAACTTGAAGAAAGCCTGAATTTGATGGAGTGCGCCAAATGAAACTGCAGTTTGCCACCGACCAACGCCTCGTCGCGCGCATGTCGACTGTGCAACAGCGCGCTGGTGAACGTGATGCCCGGCCGACGCATCATCACCAGCCACGGCAGCCACACCAGCAGCACACAGCGCACCTGCAAGGCAACTGGTCGCTTCGCAAACGTGCCCTGAATCTTCGCAGTGTTCTTTTCACAGCGGTTGAAATAAAAACGGACTCGGCTGGGTGAAACGGCGGACTGGCGTGTGACTGGTTTGGCATTGAACTTTTTAAACTACGAAAACATTGGTGAACGTACAAAGTTGCTCATTTCGTGCGTCTCCTGCGTGCGAAAGTGCATGTTCAACACGAGCACTGTGAAGACAACAGAGGCCGTGACCACGAGCAGACAGCAGTTGAAGAATGTGCCTGCGGACGCATGCAAACACGGTCAGTCCGCAGTGGTGTTCACTAGAAACAACGTGACTTCCAAACGGGCACACTGGGAAAACGAGGCTACCAAATCGTTTACTAAAGCGGCTACCGCAAAATCGCGTTCGCGACCTTTCAGTAGCCAATTTAGTAGGCTCGTTTTCTCATGCATACTAACCAATTAGTGGCACATAGACAGATGTCACTGGCATTTGCTCAGCAACAACCGACAGCAGATACGACACGGTCAGAAGGATCGTGATCTCTACAACAAAGTTTTTGGTACTTTGGCTATTCATGGTGAGAAAATGCGGTGGAACGTGGTGAATTGTGAATTGTGAATTCGCCATGGAATGCGCAGATTCACCAGGGCAACGATGTCACAAAAACAGACGCTGGTTTGTTTACCGAGTGTTATTTTCTCGCAGGCGTCTGGCGGCAACGTGAATCCAAGCACAGTCATCAGCGAGATCAAAGTGCTCGGGATGATCAGGTTGAATCCGTAGTACCAGGTGCGGCGACGCATGCGCATGTAGAACTTCAGGTAGACGTAGGGGGTGCGACGGCAGCAACTGTGCACACGCGCCACAACAGGTAACGCTCATTATATTGCAAATAAGATACCCATTTTTTATGAGCAGATTGGTTCAGCAACTGAACATTTTTCACAGTGTGCTTTTGCTTTATCCACTGAGAAAACCGAGCGTCATACCAGAACGCGTTTATTTATTTAGCTTATAGTAGCCACCTATGTAGCCAACCTAGTAGCCACATTCTCAAAGCAGTGCAGCGTGCATTCACCTTTTTGTGCGAACGATTCGCTTTGCGGGCGTGTCAACCAGAATCCACTCGCCGTTTTCAATGTATTCCGAGGTGTCCATAGCTGAAAAGGGAGACAATTTTATGTTTAGAACTGATGAAACTTTAGTTTTAGAATAAAGTTTAACAACAACAAAGTTTTAGAAAAAATATCCGCGCCCCGACCGACCGTTACTCATATCAGTTGCATTCGGATATTCAATTTGCAAGTTGAGCGCATTAAGCGAATACGTCCACGAGCCAAACTGTGTTGAAAAATCAAACTTTTCCAACGATTTTCTTTGCAGTCTAGTTTCAGTTATAAAATCAAAGACACCGAGAGCACGACTGAACCGGTGCTGTCGCGGAAACAGACTTTCAAGAAGCAGTACTGCTCGTCGAACGGGAACCACGTGACGTCGACGCTGCAACTGCTGCGCAGGATGCCCGGCGGCACCCAGTTGATGCTGCCATCAGAGTACAGCACAAAGTTCGTCGCGTACATTCCCGCAAAGTTCGTGTCCGCACTAGAATGCACTTTTCAATTTCTATTCTTGTTCTACAGAAGCACCGGATCGTTGCGAACCTGTTGTAAAGCAATATATCGGGCGCCCAAATCGCTTGCGCTGGGAATCGGGTGTCTGCGACGCCGTGGTACAGATCGGAGTTCCATCGCAGCTTGTAGTCCGACCAACTGATCTGCAGCCAGACGTTCGTGCTCAGCACTTCGTTCTTTTCGTCCTGTGAAAAAGAATGACAAGAGCACACGTGGGTGTCAATAATCTTTGCAAACTGTGCATGATTCGATCGACGAAATTGTTACGCCTTTTCTGAAATATCAAAACAGAATAACAATCACAACCACATTGAGAAACTGTCGCTTGAACAACTGCTACTAAAGTTTTAAACTCAATTCTGGTGGTACCAAATAAATACTGTAGCAATCGTGGTTGTCTTTCGACAGTGTAGCCAATTTAGCACCTATAGCAGCAAACTTAGTGTAGCGATGTGGCTGCCCAGTGAAGCGAACGAACCAGTCCAATGATCTGCTGCAGCAGCACTTTCATTTTCACGGTGAGCGCCTGTGAGAAGTTCGAGACCGGCCGTTCCTGGGCGTTGTAATTGTGCAACAGGTCACGCAGCAGGTCCATCTCACGCTGGTCGGCGTTCGTGGCGACGGTGAAACAAAGCAGGGCAACAACAGACGACAGACGTGCTGCGCCTGCCATGGTGAGTGTCTGGAACAACCGAAAACACTGACGAGCCTACCAGGCGAAACCGTAGGAAACAGTGCTTGCACGTTGTGATACAACAGCACGCAAGCACCAGTACTGCTGTGGACAACTTTGTCCCGCGTCTGGGTTGTCTTGTGTGATTCGCTGTTTCGCTGATGTTTCAGCCAGACATAACAGCCGTCACTTGATTGGGCTCAGCCCGGGCCTTGTCGTACTGACGAGCCTGGAGGCCCGCGGTACACGCTTACCGAGCGAAACCGCAAGAAACAGTGCTTGCACGTTATAATGCAACATCACAGTTGACATGCTAAAAAAATCATTTCTATTTCCGTCTCTATTTTCGTTTTCGTTTTCGAAATTTCCTTTCCGACAGTTTTCACGGTGAGTCTGGTGTTCAGAAATGGTCAGATCAGATACTCAGATTAGACTTTCGACAAAAATATAGGAAATGGAAATTTTTTAGCGTGCATGAGGATCTTATTTTGGAGGCGTTCCTTGGCGTTTTGATGTCGGTTCCAGTTTGCATTGTCATACTCAGAGCACAGGATGCTTTCTGATTCAAAAACTTTTCGGGCAGGTCTGCTTTGTCTCCGTCGCACTGACGGGCTAGGGAGGGGGCACCAAGGCGAAACAACCGACAAACAAACAACACAATGGAACAAGCATTGTGAAACCAGCACATATTTGTGTCAAGTACACAAGTGTACATTTCTAAAAACAAAAAATCATCTGTAAATATACATGACAACGCAAGAAAACGAAAATCTGACACAAAATTCCGTCTCAAAAAGCGAAAATGAGAAATAAAACGCAAAAATCGAAACGCATCTTCGGACAATGCACATGCAGTGCCTTGCATTTGCTCGTAAAGCGCTATCAATCACAACCGTTGGTCTCAGCCCAATGTGCACCTCCATTCTTCCGTAATCCCTGCGGTGTTTCCGACCACCACGGGGCCATTTTAGATAAAGCTGCGAGAAGCAGGACACGCTCTACTCGGTGGAAAATTTACGGACTTACTTTAATTTTGAAGCTCATTTTGACATCATGTTTGTACGATGAAAAAAGGTTGAACCGAAGTGCAGACAAACTGTATTGAAGAGTGTTCGAGCAGTTTGTTCCTTTTTGCAAGAAATGCCTATGGTTGCACTAGGCTGCGCATTTATGTTTTTGGGTTCATGGACTCTGTCTTTTCGAAATTTTGCTTTGCATGCCACACCGAGAACGAAAAATGGAGGCAGCTGCACTGTCCCTTGGGTGCCATTACAACAGATCATTTGCAACTGCTGCATGCATTGTTGGCTCCCGTTATGCTGAAACTCGGTGTTTGGCTATGTACCATCGCACGAGGCACAGGTTTTTGCATTTCTTCCCATTCTTTCCATTTCATGATTCCGGCGTGTCACAAAGCCTCGGTTAAAAAACCTTGAAACACAGGAACCATCATGCAAAAAAGTAAAAAATGTGAGAAAAATGTGAGAAATGGAGAAGTTTTAAAATATTGATTTTAGTTTCAAACACTAAAAAACAGACACACTCCGTGTCCCCAGAATCTTTGAAAAAAAATCATTTGAGCGGTGCATATTTTTGTTTTGAAAAGTTGGAATGAAAATAACGAATTCTGAGCACGGGCTGTTTCACAACGCTTTCAAACACAGCGGTTTGTTTGATACTGGCAGTGGTTTTAGCGTCAGCTTGACATTTTTTGAAAGTAAACTGTATGTCTTGATTAGAAATACAAACAGTGTGACACCGTTGTTGTTTCAACAGAACTGCAGCTGTGAAACTATTCGAGAAAAACAATGAATTTTTCAAGTTCAATATCATTCTATAACTGCTGCGCATTGCTGCTGCTGAACAGCTCCGATGAGCATCAAAGATCGTGGTTGCAGGTGTGCGTGTTGTCTTTTTTGAAGTAAAAATGATGTAACCAAAAAATATTAAATGGAGCGCCAAAATTAAAGTGTGTAGATGCTAATTTTGCGAGCTAGATACAATGTATACCAGAGCGTTCTCAGTGATTGTGTACTCGATTGCACAGAACTGCACGACGGCCAGTGACAACGACGCTGCAAATTATGGTCCAACGTCGAACTCCATCACGGTCAACTCGTCAACGGACACCACCAACGCGACACTGCTGCAAGACATCACCTCCTTAGTGCTCAACCGAGCATCCAGTGATTTGAGCGAATCGCTCACCAGACGATGTGCAGACATTTTGCTTGATACCAGCCAGGATGCTCACAACGCTGCAAACAACGGGCTCGCATCCAGGCACGACCACCCATTTGAGGCGTTCATGGATGAACTGAGGCAGCATGTTGTGCCAAAATTCGTCTACCGTGAGTGAACCGGTTATGTTGCACTCAGCTTGTTTCATACGGTCTTAATTCCAAGCAAGAGCTCCCGTGGTGCTCGTATTTCAACACCGACAATCGCATTCCAGTGCTTCTGATCACCGCCATAATTGCGCTGGCAGTTTGCGTGCTCTGCTATGCGTATCGTTATGTCCAAGCGACCCACTATTCCGGACAGATCCAGGTATCATTGCCATTGTGTTCACTTAAGACATTCAATCACACGTTCGAAAATTTGCACTTGCAAGCTGACCGCGAAGCCGTCACGCAAGCCGCAGGTGCCGAACGAACGAAAGACGACCATATTCGACGAGGCATTGTACACGGAGTTCCAACGGCGGCCCACTGCGAGCGCAAGCACCAGTGCAGACGACTGGCTGTGACACGAGAGCAGTTGCAGTCTGCTCATACGCAGACGGGGCTGGGGTGTGGTGGTGCAGTGCCACGTGATTGCACCACACCGCCATAGTCTGCTCTCACTGAACTCAACGCGTGCGAACGTTTGGGCCACCACGATGTCGCATCACAAAATTCATTGTCCTATCGGGGAGACGCACGATTTGTGCGATGCAAAAAGCCCTTTTACTAGCCCGGCAAGACCCTTTTGGCGATCCAAAATGTCGTGTCGCTCGCTTACTGGCTGCAAAACGTGTCACCAACCGCGGCATTAGCCTGGCATCGGGTTACGAGCGCGGCACCGTGGTACCCCACTTGTTCGCAGCCTAAATTTGTGTGATCACTGTTATCATAATTGTATGGCTTTACAGTATCCGACAAAAACATGATTTTGTACATTTAACATGCACGAAAATAATTCATCAATACGTTCACAAGTTTTCACATGAAAACAACAGAAGCTTGTCGAGGGCATTGTTTTGTTTTCGTACAAGTACATTATTGCACTTTTACATTGTGTGCTTGTGCTACAAGTTGAATAAGAGAAAAAACTAGTAACACAACGGAACCAGAATAACCGGGTCAGAAAATCTGTTCACTGTTGGAAAAACCAATAATACAACGTTTGGCGCACACCAATACGATCTTTACTCTAGCCGGAAGGACTGATTAACTTGAATTCAAAACAAACTTGGCAAAATGCGCACGTCTAAATGAAATTGCTGCAGTTTTTTTGTTTGAAATTGAGACACACATTTTTTGTCAGCGCTAAAACTGTGGAGCCCACAGAGTACGGTTGGCCGTTTTCTGTCTCGACACGATCTCACAGCAGCTGTGTCTCATGGTCAGTAAAAATTATGGCAGCAACTTTGTTCCGATTTGCACTCATTACCAATTGCATTTCCGCTCACTCCCGATTTTCCTTGAATACCACGAAGGCGTAAGCAAGGTCGTGTCGGGCTGAGACCGAAGACGACAAACACCACTACCCCGTGGGTCACAATTTTGGCATTTGACAGTTATTGAAGTGTATAATTTGTTTTCAAGTGATTCTTAATTGCGCATTTTGTTTGAACACAAAGCTTCGCCACAATCACACTTCAGCACAACTTAATTGATGCTGTAGTAATTTTTAGCCGTCATATCGTGACACATGAAAATTGTGCAAAACACAACAGAAATTAAGAAGCTAAACAAACATAGAACTGCCCCGTCAGCATATTAGCGGTAACTTTTCTCCGTTTGTCTTGCACCAAGCTTTCATGCTAATACTGGCAAACCGTATTTCATCTGGCATTTACAATTAGCTATGTGAGAATGAAAACAAAGCGCGATCCGTTGAGCGAAAAAACACGTTAGCAGTAGGAAAAGGTGCCAGATTCTCTACGGCCTTACCACACTAGCATAATCATAAATAAAAAAACGTTGACAGAAATGATAATAAACATTGCTTGAACAAACATAATGAAAATCAAATCACAACGAAAAAAACAACAATCAGCGGTTTGCATTTCTGCAAGATTGGACGGGATGACGGAGAACAACGAAACAAAGCTAAAATCATTATGATACAACAGCTGAATAAAGTTTGCGTTCAATGTTCACAGATAAATTGTTACCAACAATGGGATGAAACATCAAAGATAAATATCAGTGGCATCGCACGGTGGCGCATGAGTGATGGCACAGTTCGACAGTTTACTCTGAAATTGTTTGTATCGTTTTGCTTTCGCAATTATTTTCTGATTATGGTCCGATTCGTGAAGCCACTTGGTTCGTGCAGTCGAATTCAAATAACTGCAAATCTGCATATGCAAGTCAAATAAATGCACCTCAATTGCAACTCATAAACAGTCAACTGATTCGTCCCATTGTATTGGGCTCACTGATGGTTTACGTCCACCCAATCAGCATGCCAGCTTCAACTGTTAGACTGCGCAAATTGCTAATAGTTGGCAGTTTGACTGCGAACTTCTATAGCAACAGAGTGCACCAACGGTGTCACCTCTCCCCAATGCAGCACTGCACGCCGCTGTGTGATAGAACTTTGCTCGCGAGCACTGCAGTGTCATTTGGCGCCGCTCTTCGCAGTGCGCGTCTCGTGTGCGGCTCTCCTGAGCTCGTTGTTGCCAGTGTCCTTTGTTGAACTGCCGTCAGTGTGTTTCGGGCTCGTTGCATTATTCTCAGTGGCGGACATCTCTTTCTGGAGCTCTTCCAGAATTCGAGACACGTGACCGCGGCTGCAATTGACGGTTCCACTGTCGTATACACCAACAAGCGAGTCATACGACATGCAGGGTGATCCAAAACTATGTCAGTGGCACAAAATTAACGTCTAATAAAGCCCCTTCAAAGCACCGACCCACTAAAACGACTGATCAGTGAACATTGCTCGTGTGCACTTACTACGCGTGAATACCGGCGCCACGTGGCAGACCGCTCAACTCGGATGCAGCAATCAGGCGCATCACTTGGTCGGTGTCAGGCTCGTGCGCTCGTTCACTTTGATCGGCAAGCACACCTGGCAAACGTGCAAGTGGTGATTCAATAAAGTGCTGCTCGAAGCTAAGTATATTGCAGCTAGTTGTAACACCGCAATGCAGCATGTGTACCACACACACACTTGCATGCACGCACGATGTGCCGTGGTGCGTGTCATTGATTGTACTCACTGCAACATCTCTCTGTCATAAACAATGCGTTTTGTTGTCTGTTCCAGACTAGGACTTCACAACAAGCAATGGCCCGTTACGCCTTCACAGTTGATTTGCTATATTCAACAAGACAAGAAACTCAATTGTTCAAAAAGGCCAACACTTGACCGAGATAAGCTCAAATGATAAACGAAATTGCACAATCAACACAACAGCCAGCGAAACGCCACAGACCACGTATTCTGTTGCGTAATGACTCGATCAGTTTTCGTTCGGTGTTCTGCGCGGTGACATCCGGCTTTGGTGAGCCGTCGAAGACGACCAACGCGGCGGACATGTTGTCACGGCTGCCCTGCAACAGCGGCCAGGTGAACGTTGAACTCAAGCTGTCAGTCTCACACAGTTTATTGGCTTGCTTGCATTATAAAACCAAACCTGACTTGTGACCGCCAATCAGTGAGCGCCGGCTAAACTGCAAAACTTATGCAGCGGGCAATCTAGCATTTGAGAATCGGGCTGTGATCATTGGGTGCATGGAGCTGTTTGGAGAGCAACCAGTGAGCGCGATGCAGAAACAGTCATGTAAGCATCTGACTGCCGCAATTCGAGACTGCAAATGGCTTTTACAAGCTTTTACGAGCGACCTTTGAGAGGCACGCGTCCAGCAGTTCATTGATGATCTGCGTGAGATCGTCCGTCACGAGGAGCCGGTCGCGCACGAACTCGGTCACCTCGGCGTTGCTCATCACGTCGTACACGCCGTCACAAGCGAGCAACAGGAACTCGTCGCATGTCTGAGCAGAAAAATAGCACCAGCAATGACGCACAATGTCACTTGAAGAACGACAATCAGAATGGTGCGATTATGAAGCTCAGCTGAAACGATCGAACCTTGTCACGCGTGACGCAATAAACGTCCGGCTCCGGACTGACCAACTGCTGCGTGTTTGGCACGTTCGGAACCTGAATGAATGACAGTAAATGAGTAACGAAAATCATTCGACCTCGACTTGCAGTCTAGCTCTATAACATATCCAACTAGCTGATTGGTTGATGCATGCATTCTGTGCTGTGGCGGCGGAGTTCGGTTTGCACAGAATGCATGCATCACGTGATCACCAACCCATCAGCTAGTTGGATATGTTATGGAGTTAGACTGCAGTAACAGTTGCGCAGTGCATGGTGTCAGAATGAACTGAGTAAATTTGGCAAGTGAAGCCGATATACGTGCTCCTCCTGTCTGAAACCACGATGCACGAACACAGGAGCCTTTACACTCAAGTGGCAACTGAAGACCCCATGAGCGTCTCACTAACGCGCAGCACCCCCCGTGCACAACGCAGTCATGTGTCACGATGGACAGTGCTGCAAGCAACAACAAGCAATAACAACAACAACAACAACAACATACTGCTGCGCCACCTGTTTATATTCGAAGTCACCGAGCGCCCGTGACACGGCGAGGCTGCCATTGACGCGCTGTATCATCACTGAGCCACCAGCGGCCACAATTCGATCACGCTCCTGTGCAAAAACCAGCACAATCAAACCAAAAATGGCGGGCGGTTCAACCAAAACGGCGGAAACAAGATGAAATTTCGACCAACAACGCTTCGACAAAAAAAATATTTTTAATAAAAATTCTAATGGTCTACAAAACATGATGCCACTGACTTTCGGCAAATACGGCTTGTGGTCTTCGGTGGCAAAGAACGGAGTCTCCAGTGCGAAGCTACGAGACAACAGCGCTCGTGAGTCGCCCAAATTGGCAATGTAGAAATGCGTTGGCGACACCAGGGCACACACCTGCAAACGACCTCACTTCTTATTGCGATCAAGTTTAGTATATTGATTGATTGGTATCTATCAGTTTCATGCGTGACGCAACAAGTCAATATTGCTGGAACGGAGTCCCTGTAATAACCGCAGAGTCAATGAGCGTCACCAGCAAGAAACACCGTGTGACCAATAGGCGCACGACTTTCAATGAGAGGCGAGTGATGGTGCGTGCCTCCGTCGGAAGCCCCAAAGGTGCTCCCTGGCATGCGCCTCATGGCTAAACGCAGCAAAAGCACTTATATCACTGCCATACAGCTCTCGACGCAACGCCGAGCTGATGTCAGTTAGAACAACAACAATAACGACTTTTTAACGTTGGAAACTGCGTATACAGCATCACAAAGCAATGACCAACCACGGTTGATCCACTGCGTTCGTGGTTGTCACCAAGCATATCAGACTCGGTGCGCATTCGTTCGTCCAACTGGAGGAATCCCTGCGTGACCGCCTGTTTCACTCGTTCACACAATTCCTCCGACTCCAACGGGCTCAAGCCGACGCTCTCTGATGAGGAGCAAGAAAGATCCTGCACAAAAACTGTGCAACAAAATTATTCTGCCAAAAAGTCAAAAGACTGGAAGAACCCGCAGGCTGCATGGTACGAGGATGGAGAGAGCAGCAATGCCGACCTGTATCACTTGTTTCATGGTGTCCGTGTCCAGTATGGACGGCAGCAGCGCGTGCGCACAATGTTCAGCCACTTTTTTGCCGGCATGACCATCGAAGACGGCGAAGAACGACCAGTCCTGTAGCACTCGGTGCTGTTCGCTGAGTTGAATGCGCACGGTGTGTGCGTCCTCCATGTCCACACGCCAGCCTGCAAACGGCACTTCACATGTCACCATAAGCTCAGCCACTGGATATACTGTGCGGCAGACTAGGCTTGCCACGCCACGAGAATTCTGCTGCGTCTCGTGCGATTCTCGCATCGCGGCAACATTGTCTCGCATTGCCAGTGGCACGTCTCGTCTTGTGCCGTTGCCGTCCCCTTGGTTCACGTCGTTTCGTGGGCATGGGGACGCCACTCGGCAAGTACGGTGGTGCACTTGGCGCTGTACGACGTCAAAAGTCGCCTCTATTTTTTAAGTTTTGTGCTAGTGTGTTCTGTTAGGTTACGTGCAAATGAAATGAATGTGAGATTAATCGAAAAATTACCAAACGGTCAGTTTTTTCTTTCGTTTTGAATGCATACCTACGTTTTCTTTTGGCGGAACCGAAATAAAGAAAAAACGGGACCTACGCCACACACCTAAGATACAGCTAGCTGCAAACTTTCACGAGCATCTTGAAGTTTGTAGGTGTATTATACACGTGATATACGCCAAAACATATACACCGTCCGTCACCAACACCAGCAAGCCCCGAGTCTCACCTTGCATGGTGCCGACTGCGTACCGAAAGTCTCGTCCGTCGCCGCTGATTGTTGATTTCTCGACCAACGGTTTTTCGAGAAACGCCCCCATCGCTGTTCGCACTGCAGTAAATAAAACAATAAATGCAACACTTGGGTGACTGCGTGATTCAGCGCGGTGTGCTGAGCAGTCAGGAGAACAGTCGTCACGCAGCATTCATGGAGGTTGAAGCGTCTCTTGCACACGGCATCACTGTGCCACAGATTCACGAAGACAAAGAAAAACAGCGCAGCTTCAGCGGTGCTGCAGTCAACTCACATTGGTCCTTTCCAATGACGTACGAGCGCAACACCAACGGTCCAGCACTGCTGCTGAGTGCGTTCACAGGCAGCTGCTGCTGTTGTTGCTCAGTGGCACTGCAATCGATCGCGTAGTAGTTGGGCGACTTCAATGGAAACTGATCGCCTTGACCGCTGCTCGCCGACGATGAACACGAAAACCGGTGTAAACCTGCACGGAACACATGAGAACATTTGCACGTGTGTGCAACGGCCGAATCGAATCATCCACACTGCATAGTGAACAACGTTTGCGGAGTCGCTTTCGGCGCGCGAGTCAGCAAAACTGTGTACACATTGGCAGAGCAGCTTGTCGTGTTCAAAATACGACATTCGGGAACGCACTGTTATTGTCGTTCGCAATGAGTATCGGCTCGCTCGTGGCGCCTGTGGTTGACATATGCGTTGCGACGGACGATGACGTCGTGCTTGTGTTGGCCGAGTGAATGGCGAACGTGCTGGCTGCTGCAGAGGCGTGCGTCTCCGAGTACAACTTGCGGCGGTTGCTGCTCGTCAACAAACTCGATGCTGTGCTCCGACTCCTGTGCTCTTTGCTGGCGACACCGACCGTGCAGCTGCGATGGCGCGACACCAGCTGCAAAAACACAATGCAATGCACTCGATTCAACACTCATTCAAACGTGGCCCGCCGAAAATGAAGTCGTTCGCGTTGATTAGGGATGGAGCCGGTTCCGGTCCGGATTCCGGCGCCTAAAATTGGATCCGGATCCGGTCCGGATTCCGGCGCAATTTTGCCGGATCCGGCCGGAATGGCTGAGACCCGCGAATTAACAAGTTGATTCCTCCGTTTCAGAGCTGTTCAATGGTTTGACAAATTTGTTTCGGTGCTTTGTTGGTTTTGTTGTTGTGCATTTGACATGTGATCAGTGAGCGTTGCTTTAGTTTAGTGTTCTGTTCAATGGTAAATGGTTCACTGCTTTTGTCTTGAGTGGTAAACTTATGTGCAGCATCGTCCACTTTAAAAAACTTGGCTGCCAGCTTTTGGCCGACGTTGTTGATGAACAATAGCAGGTTTTTTTGAAATCAGCCATTTTCGTTGGTCATATTCAGTTAGCTGTCAAACAGTTGCTTTTTTGTGAGCCCCAGAACACCAGCGATTTTAGCGACGTGTGTTACCGTGGGTGTGCGGGGGTGCCGTGATCCCCTAAAACCCGATAACCCCCCCCCCAACGACGAATCCACGACACGACGAATCCATCTCAATGGTGTTGCCCGCCGTTTGCGCATGCGCACTGAAGTAGCGCATCAAACAAGTCGATGCGAGTGGCATTGGTACGACTAGGGTTAGGGGCTTTGAAAGAATTTTTTTATTATTTTTTTTTCGTTTTTTTTCAAAAAAAATTTGGATTTTTTTTCAAACTTAAAAAATAATTTGAAAAATTTTTCTTCTACTTTTCTCTGAAAATTCGATTTATGGTATAATTTTTTGAAAGTTCAAACCAAATTTTCTTCCCAACTTCTTTGTGTGCTTAGGTAAATGTCATTATTTGGTCATTTTGACCGACGTACTCCATGTTTTTCGATTTGGATGACTTCAAGAGTCAATTTTTAGCGTTGAAATGACTTAACTGAATTGAAATATCGTTCCAGAAATCGTTTTCTAGCAACTTAGAACATGTTTTTCAGTCGGTAGGCCATGAGATGAACATGATATCTTGTTGATTGGCGTATGTTATAGGTCTACAATGGAGTTGTGCGATATATTGTTAAACAATTTGAGCGGAGATGTTGGTTAATACCACATCACACGACCGTTTTTCAGATACCCGATAACATGGCCACATGTTAAAACTTGCGTGCTGAGCTAAACTAACGTGTTAAACTTGCGTCTGTCAGTTGCCCGCAACGTGATCGCGAAATCATGGTACGTGTTTTCGATACGATGATTTGAAGAGTGGGCTCTCGCCATGTGGCAGATAGCATAGCTGGTTTAACCTGAAAGTAAGTGTCTTGGGGGGGGGGGCGACCGGGTCGACAGGGGTTGCCGACTTAGCTACAGCAAGCAGGAATTTTGAACACAGTCAAATTTTGGTAATTTTCTAAAGAGGAACCACTAAGAACGGTTCAATATTCAAGTACACGTGAAAAATTGCCCTGTTTTACTGTTGAAAATGCAACTTTCCCTCTATGAAATGGACATAATTTCAATAAAACACGATTTTCGCTCTTATAGTTTCCCGGATCGTTCTGAAAATAGTCTAGATGAAGTCAGCTCGACGAGACGCTTCGAACGAACCTAACTTGTAAAAAATTAAAAAATTTTTTTTTAATTTAAAAAAAAATCCGGATTTTTTCCCCTAACCCTAGGTACGACGAAAAAAACGCTGCTGACCAGCATCGACACACGCTTCCGTGCGCTTTTCCACAACGAATCCAACATCATGGCCACGTACGTTGATCCACGATTCAAGAATACTGCAGTCGTCTTCGAAAATGAAGGCGCGATTCGTTGTGAACTACTTCACATTGCAAAGAAAATCTTGAAACGACCGGAGACGCCCACAAACTGCGACGATACATCCGAGATCGCGAACAACGACGATGACGAAAGTGAACGCGAGCCCGAACCAAAAAAGAAATCGACTGGCCTCTACGGAGGCATTGAGTTTCACGCTGCGCGACCGCGCAACCCGTCAGGCGAATCCAGTCTTGATGACGAACTGCGCGGCGAAATGAATATGTACGAGTCGAATGATTTTATCGACGAACTGGACAAAAGTGATCTAATGCTAGACTTTTGGCGGCTGAACTCGTCTGAATACCCCAAACTATCAACAATCGCGCGCAGATACAGGTACCTGGCACCGCTATTAACAAGCGTGGCAAGCGAACGAATGTTCTCCGAAGCCAGGCAGGTGTTTGTGTACAGCCGATCTCGTTTGTCAACTCAAAACGCCGAGAAGGTCATGTTTCTGAATGGAGTGTTGCCAGCACTTGATTATCCCTATGCGATGTGAATTTTGTCAATTGTTGTTGTTGTAATTTTTGGTTGGTTCATGCGCTGTGTCTTGCTGACTTTGTTTCTGTGTCTGTGCTGTTTTATGCTGAAAATGTGATGAAGAAGCGGCGAAATGTGCGTAGATGTTTTTTAGACATAAAAAGGCCATTCCGGTCCGGATTCCGGCAATTTTTGCCGGATCCGGCCCGGCCGGAATGGGCTTTTGCCGGATCCGGCCCGGATTCCGGCAAATTTGCTGGATCCATCCCTAGCGTTGATAAGAAACGCCCGTTCCTCATGCACACGCTCCAGAATTTCAGTTTGCCTCATTGCTCCATGTGCTTTTTGACGTGCAACGAGCATGGAAATTGAAAATCTAGGTTGCTGCAAATGACAACCGCAAGAAACGCGCCGTGATTTCGGTTGGACACGTTTCAGTAAATATTCTATCCATAGGCTATGCTGGAGCTAGGCCCAGTGGCATGCCAGCTGGCACGAACGCATCGTCCATGCCATACAAGACCCACTGGCGTTGCATAACGTCGTTTCGATTCATATTAACAGCAGCAGCCAGGATTTCTGGCATTTGAATCTGGCGTGCTGATTGACTCCGTCGAGCTGGTGGGACTGGTCAAAACCAGTCAGCTAATTGCCCACGATTCACAATTCCAATGCACTTTCATAATCTTTATGGTGTGGCGCCAAACGCCCGGGAACACCACAAGAAAACCTTTGGGATCGAGAACAAAAATTGTGAACGTGAAAAGAAATTCAGAAGACAAGCGCAACTTTTTTGTGTGACACAAACAAAATACCCGGCCAAAAAACTAAAAAATAAGCAGGTTGGAATAGTTTTCTTAAAACAACAGTTAGTGTAACTTGGCCAGAAAACGTGCGTTTGTCACTATAAAGACAATAAAAACTACGATCATCAACCCCGACTCCCTTTTTCTAAGTAAGCAAAGCAGCTATGAGAACCAGTCAGTCACTACTCACTAGTGGTTAGGGTTGGCACAGAAAAAATAACCGGTTTCTTTTCCGTTTTAAAACCGTTTTTTTTCAGTTTTTTTCTTGAAAAAATAAAGAACCGGTTTTTTAATTTGAAATTTTTTTAAACTTCGTGGTCAAAAATCACAATTCTTCGTTTGATTGATAAAATGTAAAATTATATTTTTGAAAAAAAACGGTGCAGTGAACTGTTTCGAACTGAACTGGTGAAGCATCATTTTGCAAAGCTTTTGTGTCAAGGGTCAAGTGAAATACGATGAAGACAAGCTGACTGCTAAACTAAGTTTAGGAGCAGACTGACCGTTGTCGATTTGAAACGGTAACTGATGAAATGTTATTTTTCAAACGCCATCCGCTACCGTTTTCACTTTGCAGTTCTGCAAATCTCGCCCCCAAATCGGTGTCAGCTATTCGGTCTCGTTCCAACCGCCCCCCCCCCCCCCGCCGCTCCCCACACCTACACGGTCACTGCCCAGTCGTTGTTTTCAATTTATTGAATGTGCTGCCGTGGAAACCAACAAAAACCAAATTGATTTGATTTGCAACAAAAAATTGGTTAGCAATGGGTAGCAAAAATAGAAAATTGGGTACGTTGCATCCCCGAAAACAGCGTTTTATGCGGCTCAAAAACACTAGTTTTGATGTATTTCCTATTTTGAGTTCAAGGTGCCAAGTTCTGGAAAGTTTTGGAGTTGGGAAATATTCGTTTTTTCGGTTTTAAAACAAAAAAACCGGTTTTTTCCTGGCAATATAAAAACCGGTTTTTTACCAACCCCACTAGTGGTAGACTTTTATCAGAGAAACAATATTGAAAGGCATCAAGGCAACGCACATGGTCAAAACTTACACCGCTAACTGCTAGACATTACTTTTGCATTTGTATCAGCTTATCACTGGTTAATTAAAATGAATACATACTTTTTTACAAACAATGCCATGGATGTCAAAGGGACACAGCTACACAAATGACTCGTTGTGCACGTATTTTCACTGCAAAACTCAAAAGTTCACAACATACTTGTCCGTCGACGGTGTACACATATTTAGACGTTGTATTGCCCATGTTGGTACTCGCACGCAATTAGTGCACAACGGAGATTGCTGCTGATTAGTTCTGCACAGCAAAGTTTACAAAGTAAAGTAATTCAACTGAGGCCTATTGAGTTGTGCTTGAATTAAATTCAACACATCACAAAAACCTATCAGCGTTCAGGTGAAAACAAACAGAGGAAAGATGCACACGTGTGGTGGGTGCAAGAAGACAGAAAAACAATGCATCAATGATCAATGCAACTCAGTTATTTGAAATTTCAATCGTGATCTTGTTGCAGCACAGGCGTCAGACGGAACAAGACGAGAAAAGGCAATTAGTTTCGTTTTCACCGATTCGATGAGAGACTAGATTTAAAGAACAGCAATTTTCAAGTAGTATTTAGCAAAACAAAGCATGATGCATGAGGTGACGTCAGCAGTAGATGGGAAGGATGGGCGAGGCGACTGAGAATTGCACACATCGAATTTATTACCGCAAACAGACTCAGCTGCACCGCTTAAACGGATCACGAATAATCAGATGCAAATGAGCATTACACCAGCGCAATCATACACGCGTCCATGCATCTCCTATGCAGAGTTTGCCGTTCACTTTGCATTCGGAAAAAATCGGTTTTTTCCATTTCAAGCAATCCTATCGCGACTGATTAACAAAGCTCCATCTCAATTGTGACTCATGCAATAGTCCACAACGAAAAATGTGTTGAAGTAAAAATGGTGGATTGAAAGTGGCAGTTTCAGAATTGAAGTATGAAAAACAGCTATATAATTTTCAAAAATATTCACGACAATGTAACAATGTGCGCAACGGTGTTACAAATTTTATTGCAGCTGACAATTTTGAAATGTTCTGTTTTGTCCCGAAAAAAATAACGAAAGAAAAAACTATTTCCTGATAAGACGTTTCTGTTTGAACAAACGAGACGGCTAAGTTTGCAAGAAACACGCTCAGAACACACAACTCAGTTCACAACTGTTATCAGCAGGGGTGAAAAACAGATGAAAAAACAGATATAATTTTTGATGCGGAATAATTTGGGCTGACGCATAAAAAATCGAGCGTTTGCGTCAGCCTGACGCAAAAAAATCAAATCTCCACCGGCCACCGCGCGACGCTAGCCTGTCCTGAACATCCTAGGAACCCCATTAGCACATCTCTGACAAAAAGTGGTGAAATCGTTGAATCGTTGCGCAAAACATACGCAAATTCAAAATCACCATATTTTTTTGCCACATAACAATTGATAGTAACTTCAGTTTGTCAGACCAAAGTGCATCCAAATCATGGACAAATTTGCAAAGGGAAACCTAAAAAACGCTATGCACAAAACGATTGAAATTTGACACAAAACTCCAATGTCTCAAGTCTCGACTGTCATTCAGTTTTTGCTGCTCCTCAATGCGCCATAGGCAGCAAATTCAGTGTCCAGCCAGGTACAAAAAGTTTGGGTTGCACTTTTTTGCACCCAAAACGAGACCCAATGATTGGCGTTTTGTTTTGCCTTCGCCAGACAAGGGCAGTATCGACAAATGGAAACGATTCAAATGCTAGCGCATTCAATTCCCTGGTCCGAGTACAACTACAGGCAAGCATGCAGTATCTGGATTTGGACGAAAACAAAGAGGCGATACAAAATCAAACTGAACAAAGCGAAATGCACCTTTGAGGACGTCGAACCGACAACTGACAAAATTCACATCGCATAAGCATAATCAAGTGCTGAACACTCCATTCAGAAACATTATCTTTTCGGCGTTCTGAGCTGGCAGGCAAGATCGGCTGTACACAAACACGGCTTTAGAAAACATTCGTTCGCTTGTCACACTTGTTGGTGGCGCGCAATTGTCGATAGTTTGGGGTATTTCGACGAGTTCAGCCGCCAAAAGTCCAGCACTAGATCACTTTTGTCCGGTTCGTCGATAAAATCATCCGACTCGTACATATTCATTTCGCCGCGCAGTTCGTCATCGAGACTGGATTCGCCTGACGGGTTGCGCGATCGCGCAGCGTGAAACTCGATGTTTCCGTAGAGGCCAGTCGATTTCTCATTTGGTTCGGGTTCGCGTTCACTTTCGTCATCGTCGTTATTCGCGATCTCGGATGTACCGTATTACCCCCATTAAACCCCCCCCCCACCATTAATCCCCCCCCCCCACCAATAAACCCCCACCCCCCCGACCAGTTTCCAAATAATCCCCCCCCCCACAAATAATCCCTCATGGGGGTTAATTGGAAACCTGTTTGAAACACATACCCAGCGAATTCAGTGGCTGAATGCAGTGACATTGGTGAAATTGTGCTACCAAAGGCCCCAAATGGAGGAGTTAATAGTAATTTCATTACAAAAGGCTGTTATAAAAGGAAATTTCTATGTACAGTAGAAGTTTCTGCGACTTTCTTGCCCGTCCATGCAATGTATTTTTGCCATTTTTCAACAAACCCCCACCCCTAGAATTTTTTTGTAAATAAACCCCCCCCCACCAATAATCCCCCACCCCTAAAAGTCGCTGACGTATTAATCCCCCATGGGGGTTTATTGGGGGTAATACGGTATCTTCACAGTTTGTGGGCGTCGCCGATCGTTTCAAAATTTTCTTTGCAATGTGAAGTAGTTCACAATGAATCGCGCCCGCATTTTCTAATACGACTGCTGTATTCTTGAATCGCGGATCAACGTACGTGGCCATGATGTAGGATTCGTTGTCGAAAAGCGTACGGAAGCGTGTGTCGATGCTGGTCAGCAGCGTTTCTTTCGTCGTACCAATGCCACTCGCATGGACTTGTTCGATGCGCTGCTTCAGTGCGAACACGGCGGGCAACACGGCACACCCGCACACCCACGGTGACATCGCTAAAATAGCTGGTGTTCTGGGGGTACACTCAACCCCTTGTCACAAAAAAGTAACAAAACTAAAAAAGCTAACTGAATATGACCAACGAAGATGGCTGATTTTAGAAAACCTGCTATTGTTCATCAATAACGTCGGCCAAAAGACGTGCACATTGCTGGCAGCCACGTTTGTTAAAGTGGACGATGCTGCACATAAGTTTACCACTCAAGACAAAAATAGTGAACCATTTGCCATTGAACAGAACACTAAGCTAAAGCAACGCTCACTGATCACATGCCAAATGCACAACAACGAAACCAACAAAGCACCGAAACAAATTTGTCAAACCATTGAACAGCTCTGAAACGGAGGAATCAACTGGTCACTTCTCGGGTCTCGGCTATTCCAGCCGGATCCGGCAAATTTGCGCCGGAATCCGGATCCAATTTTAGACGCCGGAATCCGGACCGGAACCGGCTCCATCCCTAGTGGCGAGACAATTGAGAGACTTGATTTCTGCTTTGCAACCACATGGGGGTGGGGAACTTATGAAGGCGACAGGGAAGTCACGGCGCAATAACCCAACTGGACTTCATCAATGAGACAATCTGGTGAACAATCAACTGACCTCAGGAATGTGCGGTTTTGAGCTAAAGTTCGCCAATGAACGAGCCAATAAAACGTTTGGCTTCCTGCTGGTTGTCTGTTCGTGACCTTCTGATGTTGATGCCAAAATGCGCGCTCGACAAGAGAAGGCCGTCGTGTTTGGCGGTTGAAACTAGGGTTCGAATTTTTTTTTAACTAAAAAAATCTTTTTTAATCGGGATTTTCTTTATTAATTTTTTTAATTTATCAAAAAAACGAATTTTGGCTATCAAAATTGTACTTTCATCTGAAAATACGTTTAAGACACTTTCCACAGAAAGTGTCATTATTCTTTTTTGCCCAGAGTTTTGTGTGGACTTTGTTTTTGGCAGGTTTTTGTGACAATTTCTACTTTCAGGTCAAAGATCGACGAGCAAAGTCAAGATACCGATAGAAGCTTCAGCAGTTGGATTCATGAGCTCGTTAATGGACTAAAAATCGTTCTTAGTTGTTCCTCTTCAGAAAATTACCAAAATTTGACTGTGTTCAACAATTCCTGTTTGCTGTAGCTAAGTCGGCAATTCCTGTCGACCCGGTCGCCCCCCCCCCCCCCCAAGACACTTTCAGGTTCAACCAGCTATGCTATCTGCCACATGGCGAGAGCCCACTCTTCAAATCATCGTATCGAAAACACGTACCATGATTTCGCGATCACGTTGCGGGCAACTGACAGACGCAAGTTTAACACGTTAGTTTAGCTTAGCACGCAAGTTTTAACATGTGGCCATGTTATCGGGTATCTGAAAAACGGTCGCGTGATGTGGTATTGACCAACACCTCCGCTCCAATTGTTTAACAATATATCGCACAACTCCATTGTAGACCTATAACATACGCCAATCAACAAGATATCATGTTCATCTCATGGCCTACCGACCAGTACCGTGGGCCCAAAAAAAATTTCGAAGGGGGGGGTATGGTTAGAGATGTAACGGTAAATTTTTTTTAAAGTAAAAAAATGAGCATTTTTTTATTTTTTTTATTAAAAATTTTTGAAATTTTTTCTTTAATGTGCCCTGAAAATGCCGTTTTTGGCATAATTTTTCGAAAATTCAACAAAAATTTTCTTTGACTTTACCTTGTCACTTAGTCTTCAACGCTGCAGGTGGTATTCTGGATCGATTATCGACTGTTTTCAGCCTTGGTGAGTGATGATCGACTCGCGCATTGAAGTACTTGAGCGTCGCAAAGGCTAGTTCAACAAATTCCGATGCCGCTAAGGTGAGATAAAGCAGAGAACTCACATTTATGCATCGTTTTTGTGCATCAGGATCTCGATTCTCGAAAGGTCGAAATTGCACTGTCTGCCACTGCAAGCGTAACTTCGTTGGTTGCTCGTTGCTGTTTCGCCTGGTGTCGTCAGCATGATCACACCGGTTTGTTGTTGAACTTGTTTCCGTGTTATTTGAGGTGAATTGAGAGGCAAAACACGAGACGTGATGTCGTCGGTGGGAAAATGGGGTCGCCGGAAACCAAGTCTGAAATTTTCACTTTCCTCCCTTATGAGTGGGGCCGTGGGGGTCATATGGTAAGTCGGTGGCTCCTCAGATGGTGATATTCGGACTCCCTGAAAAATTCTGAACAACTTTGATTTGAAAAAAAAATTAAATTTTTTTTAAAAAAGAAAAAAAAATAGGATTTTTTTTGACATCTCTACGCCTAGGGTTGTTAAAAAAAACAAAAATCGTCATTTTTGTTTTAAAAAGAAAAATTTCAAAAAAAAATTTCAAAAATCAAAGTTGTGCTGAATCAATCAGGGAGTTCGAAGAACCACATATGATATGCAAGCGCCTCCGGAATGACTCCCGTATGGCGGAACTTTGGAGATTTTGTTTTGGTGACCTCAATTACCCCTTTTCCAAACCGTTACCATGCCTCTTCTAGTGTTTTGACGCCCAAAACGTCACTTATTGTACCCAGCCCAAGTGAAAATACACATACCGGCTTGAAATTCGATCAAATCTGATGATGTGTCGCGACGGCAGGACACGAAACGGCAACCAGACAACGTAACGATTGCAAACGGAGCAGCTTGGACGCTCAAATTTAGATTGCGAGGCGAATCGTCAGCTCATCTGCATCGGAAATGGTAAGCCAACCTTTGGGACGCTCAAAAACTTCATGGCAGATGTTGTATAAGCCTGAAATCAGTCGGTAAAACGGTCCAAAATCGACTGCTAAAGGTTTTACGAGGTAATATCAAAGAAAATTTTTGTTGAACTTTCGAAAAATTGTGCCAAAATTGAGGTTTTCAGAGCATATTAAAGAAAATTTTTTCGAATTTAAAAAAAAATCGGCATTTTTGTTTTTTTAATCACTTTAAAAAAAAAAAATTTGATTTTTGTTTAACAACCCTATCTACGCCCCCCCCCCCAGTAGCGAAGGCGGGACCTTGGGTCAGTACCGAAGACGAGGGGGGGGGGTGGGGGGGGGGGTACACCCCCCCAGAGCACCCGAGACCTCCGCGTGGGGGGGGGGTGGGGGGGTCACGCGACACCCACCCCCCAAAACCTGCTAGGGTTGTTAAACAAAAATGAAATTTTTTTTTTTAAAAAAGTGATTAAAAAAACAAAAATGCCGATTTAAAAAAAAAAAATTCGAAAAATTTTCCTTTAATATGCTCTGAAAACCTCAATTTTGGCAAAATTTTTCGAAAGTTCAACAAAAATTTTCTTTGATTATACCTCGTAAAACCTTTAGCAGTCGATTTTGGGCCGTTTTACCGACTGATTTTAGGCTACGACAACATCTGCGATGAAGTTTTTGAGCGTCCCAAAGCTTGGCCTACCATTTCCGATGCAGATAAGGTGACGATTCGCCTCGCAGAGCGTCCGATTGTGCTCGCTGCTCCGTTTGCAAGCGCTACGTTGTCTGGTTGCTTGCTGCTTCGTGTCGTGTCGTCGCAACACCATCAGAAGAATTGATCGAATTTCAAGGCGGTATGTTTGTCTTCACTTTAGCATTAGTTTAGCTGGGGACAATTAGTGACGTTTTGGAGGTCAAAACACAAGAAGAGGCATGGTGACGGTTTGGAAAAGGGGTAATTGAGGTCACCAAAACAAAATATGCAAAGTTCCGTCATATGGGAGTCATTCGGGAGGCGCTTGCATATCATATGTGGTTCTTCGGACTCCCTGATTGATTTAGCACAACTTTGATTTTTGAAATTTAAAAAAAAAAAAATTAAAAAAAAAACAAAAATGACGATTTTTGTTTTTTTTAACAACCCTAAACCTGACACTGGACTAGGGTTGTTAAACAAAAATATTTTTTTTTTTAAAAAGTAATTTAAAAAAAAACAAAAATGCCGATTTAAAAAAAAAAAAAATTCGAAAAATTTTTCTCTGATATGCTCTGAAAACCTCAATTTTGGCACAATTTTTCGAAAGTTCAACAAAAATTTTCTTTGATATTACCTCGTAAAACCTTTAGCAGTCGATTTTGGACCGTTTTACCGACTGATTTCAGGCTTATACAACATCTGCGATGAAGTTTTTGAGCGTCCCAAAGGTTGGCTTACCATTTCCGATGCAGATAAGCTGACGATTCGCCTCGCAATCTAAATTTGAGCGTCCAAGCTGCTCCGTTTGCAATCGTTACGTTGTCTGGTTGCCGTTTCGTGTCCTGCCGTCGCGACACATCATCAGATTTGATCGAATTTCAAGCCGGTATGTGTATTTTCACTTGGGCTGGGTACAATAAGTGACGTTTTGGGGGTCAAAACACTAGAAGAGGCATGGTAACGGTTTGGAAAAGGGGTAATTGAGGTCACCAAAACAAAATCTCCAAAGTTCCGCCATACGGGAGTCATTCCGGAGGCGCTTGCATATCATATGTGGTTCTTCGAACTCCCTGATTGATTTAGCACAACTTTGATTTTTAAATTTTTTTTTTTAAAAATTTTCTTTTAAAAAAAAACAAAAATGACGATTTTTGTTTTTTTAACAACCCTACACTGGACCATCCACACCCCCCCCCCTCGAAATTTGCTAGACACCCCCCCCCACCCCCCCCCCTAGATGGACCAAAGTAACAGTGACACCCCCCAAAAATTTTCTCGGACCACCCAAAAATCATGAATTTTTGCTCAAAAATCATGATTTTTTGTCTTTAAAGTCTATAATATAAGCTAAATATATGATAACTTGACATTCTTCATTGTAATTTCAAAGATTTTGCAGCAAAATTTAGCGTTTTTCCTTCAAAATTTAAGCGAAAAAATCTCATGGGTGGGGTGGGGGGTGTGCACCCCCCCCAGAAAATTTTCTACAATAGTGCACCCCCCCCATGGCCCACGCCTGGGGGGGTGTCACTGTACCATGACTGACACCCCCCCCCACTGAAAAATTTTCGGCACCCCCCCCCCCCCCACGTGACGACACCCCCCCCCTCGAAAATTTGCTTTCGCCTTCGGTACTGCCTTGGGTGAGGGGGGTGTTTGCCAAATTTTAGAGGGGGGGGGGTCAGGTGCCTTCTCGGTGAGGGGGGGGGGGGTGCACGGGCAGCAAATTTTCCTGAGGGGGGGTGCACTGGCAGAAAAATTTCGTGAGGGGGGGTGCACGTAGGGTTGTTAAACAAAAATGAAATTTTTTTTTAAAGTGATTAAAAAAAACAAAAATGCCGATTTAAAAAAAATCGAAAAATTTTCCTCTAATATGCTCTGAAAACCTCAATTTTGGCACAATTTTTCGAAAGTTCAACAAAAATTTTCTTTGATTATACCTCGTAAAACCTTTAGCAGTCGATTTTGGGCCGTTTTACCGACTGATTTTAGGCTTCGACAACATCTGCGATGAAGTTTTTGAGCGTCCCAAAGCTTAGCCTACCATTTCCGATGCAGATAAGGTGACGATTCGCCTCGCAGAGCGTCCGATTGTGCTCGCTGCTCCGTTTGCAAGCGCTACGTTGTCTGGTTGCTGCTTCGTGTCGTGTCGTCGCGACACCATCAGAAGAATTGATCGAATTTCAAGGCGGTATGTTTGTCTTCACTTTAGCATTAGCTTAGCTGGGGACAATTAGTGACGTTTTGGAGGTCAAAACACAAGAAGAGGCATGGTGACGGTTTGGAAAAGGGGTAATTGAGGTCACCAAAACAAAATCTGCAAAGTTCCGCCATACGGGAGTCATTCGGGAAGCGCTTGCATATCATATGTGGTTCTTCGGACTCCCTGATTGATTTAGCACAACTTTGATTTTTGAAATTAAAAAAAAAAATTTTTTTTAACAAAACAAAAATGACGATTTTTGTTTTTTTAACAACCCTAGGTGCACGGGATTGCACGGGTAGGGTAATACCAAATTTTTGCCTTAGAAAAACACAGAAATTCTTAAAAAATACAGAATATTTTGTGCAAACAAGCTGCTTGTTTGGTCAGAAACAACAAAATCTATGCAGGGACAGACACAAACGTCAAGAAAAATGCAAAAATTACGCTATTTTTAGAAAAAATTGAGATGAGATTGACCACCGTGAGCAGTAGCGAAAGCGGGACCTCGGGTGAGGGGGGGTGTTTGCCTAATTTTAGAGGGGGGGGGGTCAGGTGCCTTCTCGGTGAGGGGGGGGGGTGCACGGGCAGCAAATTTTCCTGAGGGGGGTGCACTGGCAGAAAAATTTCGTGAGGGGGGGGGGGTGCACGGGATCGCACGGGTAATGCCAAATTTTTGCCTTAGAAAAACACAGAAATTCTTGTAAAATACAGAATATTTTGTGCAAACAAGCTGCTTGTTTGGTCAGAAACAACAAAATCTATGCAGGGACAGACACAAACGTCAAGAAAAATGCAAAAATTACTATATTTTTGGAAAAAATTGAGATGAGATTGACCACCGTGAGCAGTAGCGAAAGCGGGACCTCGGGTGAGGGGGGGGGGGGTGTTTGCCTAATTTTAGAGGGGGGGGGGTCAGGTGCCTTCTCGGTGAGGGGGGGTGCACGGGCAGCAAATTTTCCTGAGGGGGGGGTGCACTGGCAGAAAAATTTCGTGAGGGGGGGGTGCACGGGATCGCACGGGTAATGCCAAATTTTTGCCTTAGAAAAACACAGAAATTCTTGTAAAATACAGAATATTTTGTGCAAACAAGCTGCTTGTTTGGTCAGAAACAACAAAATCTATGCAGGGACAGACACAAACGTCAAGAAAAATGCAAAAATTACTATATTTTTGGAAAAAATTGAGATGAGATTGACCACCGTGAGGGGGGGGTGCGATCCCGTGTTTTCTCGCGGAGGGGGGTGGTGGGGAGTCTAGTACCCGTGTCGAGGTAAAGGGGGGGAGGGGGGGTACACGGGTATCTGCCCGAGCACGGGCAGGCTTTTCGGCTGTGGGGGGTGGACCCCCCCCCCCCCCCCCCCCGCACTTTCGCTACTGACCGTGAGGGGGGGGGTGCGATCCCGTGTTTTCTCGCGGAAGGGGGTGGGGGGAGTCTAGTACCCGCGTCGAGGTAAAGAGGGGGGAGGGGGGTACACGGGTATCTGCCCGTGCACGGGCAGGATTTTCGGCTGAGGGGGGGGGGTGGAGGGTGGACCCCCCACCCCCCCCCGCACTTTCGCTACTGGCCCCCCTCCAAAATTTTTTCGAGTCTATCTCTATCAGACAGGTTTTTTCAGCTCAGCTATTATCTACGGTATGGCCGATTAAACATGGCAGCTTTTTTCAGGGTTCAAGGAGCGCGCGAATTTTGAATGGCAGAAAAAACACGTTCAGAAACCAAATTATGTGCCACGTTTGACGCGTTTTTTCAAACTAACAGATTATCCGCAATATTCTGTTTATTCTTTTTCCGTTGCACACATGATTTGGAATTATGTTTGCATTTTTGAAAAATACAGCTCCTAGTCTGCGACTGATCCCGCCTTGATGGACTGCCTCATTTATTCGGCCATACTGTATCTAAAAAAAATTCTCAGCCAGCTATCTATCTGAAAATTTTTGTCTTCGAAGACACAAAATAAGTCAATTTTTGACCAAAATTGACCATTTTTGCTTGTAATTCTTGAAAATTTCGCTAATTTTAGGTAAAATATGCGTTTATACTCGATTTTTAGTGTATTTTTAGCATTATTTTGCTGTTTTTATAGCTTTTTAGCGTTTTAGCTATCTATCTATCAAATTTCAAAATTTTGACCGGCCCCCCCCTAGGGTTAGGGGAAAAAAATCCGGATTTTTTTTAAATTAAAAAAATTAAAAAAAAATTTTTTTTTACAAGTTAGGTTCGTTCGAAGCGTCTCGTCGAGCTGAGTTCATCTAGACTATTTTCAGAACGATCCGGAAAACTATAAGAGCGAAAATCGTGTTTTATTGAAATTATGTCCATTTCATAGAGGGAAAGTTGCATTTTCAACAGTAAAACAGGACAATTTTCGACGTGTACTTGAATATTGAATCGTTCTTAGTTGTTCCTCTTTAGAAAATTACCAAAATTTGATTGTGTTCAAAAATTCCTGTTTGCTGTAGCTAAGTCGGCAACCCCTGTCGACCCGGTCGCCGCCCCCCCCAAGACACTTACTTTCAGGTTCAACCAGCTATGCTATCTGCCACATGGCGAGAGCCCACTCTTCAAATCATCGTATCGAAAACACGTACCATGATTTCGCGATCACGTTGCGGGCAACTGACAGACGCAAGTTTAACACGTTAGTTTAGCTCAGCACGCAAGTTTTAACATGTGGCCATGTTATCGGATATCTGAAAAACGGTCGTGTGATGTGGTATTAACCAACATCTCCGCTCCAATTGTTTAACAATATATCGCACAACTCCATTGTAGACCTATAACATACGCCAATCAACAAAATATCATGTTCATCTCATGGCCTACCGACTGAAAAACATGTTCTAAGTTGCAATAAAACAATTTCTGAAACGGGTGCGGGGTCAACTGCGGCCCACGCATTTCCGGCCCACGCATTAGCGTCCCGACATTTCCGGCCCACCCACTACCGGCCCACCCATTACCGTCCCACCCATTACCGGCCCGACATTTCCGGCCCACTCATTTCCGGCCCGCCCATTACCGGCCCAGCCCAATAATCAGTTCTTCCTTCGCTGTATTTCGCCACGGACAACAAAATAAACTGAAACTGCACTCTAAACTGTACTACCTGCTCACCGACATGCTTTTAACAAAAATATTTAAAATGTTCATTTCGGTTTCAGTTTTCATTTCGCTCCGATTTGTTCCTGACATTGGAAAAAAAATGTCTCAGTTTGAATTTCGTCGATGAATCAGTTGTGTTTTTATTTATTGCTTTGTTCCAATTGATTTAGCACTTTCAATTTTAATGACAACAACACATGGGTCGACAAAAATAAGAGCTTTCGAACCGCGCTGACGCGCTGAGTTCGAATTTTGCATTGAACACAGAGCCAAATTCAATCATTTTAATCCTTAAAATTAGCAAAAACTTTTGTGAAAATTTCCCCTCTAACCAAATTTGGACATTTGGATCAGTGGATTCACAACCAGTTGTGTTTCCTAATCCTAATCATTCCAAATCCTAAACCTAATCCTAAGCCAAGCCTTTTTGATAAGGTGAAATGATCAATTTAGTTTTTGCATTTTTTTCCTGTGTTATAGGGCAGGGGCACCGCTACAACAGCACATGCACATTTCTTAATAATGATGCATCACGAAAAGATCCGATTGAAAAAAGAATTTAAAAAAATCGAACCCTAGTTCAAAGTGTAACCGCCTGATCAATGTGAGTTTCCTGATGAATCATAGCAGTGGGTGGGTAGTTGAAGTCACTGAAGCGAATTATTGGGCTGGGCCGGTAATGGGTGGGCCGGAAATGAGTGGGCCGGAAATGCGTGGGACGCAAATGAACGGGGCCGGTAGTGGGTGGGCCGGAAATGAGTGGGCCGGAAATCAGTGGGCCGGAAATGTTGGGCCGGAAATGCGTGGGCCGGAAATAACGGGACGCAAATGAACGCACGCCCTGAAACGATATTTCAATTCAGTTAAGTCATTTCAACGGCATGCGGTCGATCCGGTACCGGTCGATCCGGTACGGTCGATCCGGTACCGGTCGATCCGGTACCGGTCGATCCGGTACCGGTCGATCCGGTACCTGGGAATTTTCTAGGGCGGTCGATCCGGTACTCGGTCGATCCGGTACCAATTGAAATTTTCAGCTGTTTTAGCATTCAATTCAATTTGTTTCTGATTTGTTTTCCATTTTTCTTCGTTTCTCTCATTTTATCTGATGTCTGAAACATTTTACCGCAGGTTTTTTCGCGGGAAATATGAAAATAAAAACAACAGACATTTTTCCTCAACTCCAAAAGAGAACCGAATCAGTCTTCATATTTTTATTTTGTTCTCCTTTTCTTGCTGAGCTGGTAATTTTGCAAATTTTCACCGTCTTGGAGCTTTATTCTTCTGGAAAATAGTTCAGAAAATAAAAAAACATATGGTACACTTGTTTTGCTTTTTTCAGAATCAGATTACGATTACCAAAACCAACAAAGTGTCGCAAGTCGTCGTCGTCTCATCGTATCATCAACAATCGTGTTCGGTTTCATGTCTTTCCGTGCTGCATAAATGTTTCGCAATCACCGAAACCAAAGAAAAATCGAAAACACAACGAATTGAACGCTAAAAACCCGTAAAACAGCTGAAAATTTCAATTGGTACCGGATCGACCGAGTACCGGATCGACCGGTACCGGATCGACCGCCCTAGAAAATTGCCAGGTACCGGATCGACCGGTACCGGATCGACCTACAGCCATTTCAACGCTAAAAATTGACTCTAGAAGTCATCCAAATTGAAAAACATAGAGTACGTCGGTCAAAATGACCAAATAATGACATTTACCTAAGCACACAAAGAAGTTGGGAAAAAAATTTGGTTTGAACTTTCAAAAAATTATGCCACAAATCGAATTTTCAGAGCAAAGTAGAAGAAAAATTTTTCAAAATTTTTTTTTAAGTTTGAATAAAAAATCCAATTTAAAAAAAACAAAAAAAATAAAAAAAATTTTTTTTCAAAGCCCCTAACCCTACCCCCAAAGTCACATGGCTAGGGTTGTTAAAAAACAAAAATCGTCATTTTTGTTTTTTTAAGAAAAATTAAAAAAAAAAATTCAAAAATCAAAGTTGTGCTAAATCAATCAGGGAGTTCGAAGAACCACATATGATATGCAAGCGCCTCCGGAATGACTCCCGGCCAGTACCGTGGGCGGGGGGGGGTGGGGGGGTACACCCCCCCAGAGCACCAGAGACCGTCGGGTGGGGGGGGGGGTGGGGGGCTGTCCCGGGGGCCCAAACAAATTTTCGAAGGGGGGGGGGGTATGGTGCCGTGGGGGGGGGTGCCGACCAAAAAGTGAGGGGGGGGGGTCCAACTTATGGTAACGTGGGACCCCCCCCCCCAGGGGGGGTCCCATGGGGGGGTGCATTTTTTCAAAATTTTCTGTGGGGGTCCACCCCCCCCCCCATGAAATTTTTTCGCTTAAATTTGAAAGGAAAAACGCTAAATTTTGCTGCAAAATATTTTAAAAAACAATGAAGATGGTCAAGTTATCATATATTCAGCTTATATTATGGACTTTATAGACAAAAAATCATGATTTTCAAAAAAAAATTCAGGGTGTGCAGAAAATTTTGGGGGGGGGTCTCCGCCAGACAAAATTTCATGGGGGGTGTGGGGGGGGCAGTACCGTGGGCCCAAAAAAAATTTCGAGGGGGGGGGTATGGTACCGTGGGGGGGGGTGCCGACCAAAAAGTGAGGGGGGGGTCCAACCTATGGTAACGTGGGACCCCCCCCCATGGGGGGTCCCCTGGGGGGGTGCCTTTTTCAAAATTTTCTGTGGGGGGTCCACCCCCCCCCCCCCCCCCCCCCCATGATAATTTTTCGCTTAAATTTTGAAGGAAAAACGCTAAATTTTGCTGCAAAATCGTTGAAATTACAATGAAGATGGTCAAGTTATCATATATTCAGCTTATATTATGGACTTTATAGACAAAAAATCATGATTTTCGAAAAAAAATTTTAGGGTGTGCAGAAAATTTTGGGGGGGGGGGGGTGTCCGCCAGACAAAATTTCATGGGGGGGTGGGGGGGTGTCGGCCAAATTTTCGAGGGGGGGGGGGTACGATGGGGGGGGGGTCCCGGTTTTAGGGGGGGGGGGTGTCACGGTGCCCCCCCACCCCCCCCCCCACCCGAAGGTCTCGGGTGCTCTGGGGGGTGTACCCCCCCCCCCCCCCCCGCCCACGGTACTGGGGGGGGGGGTGTCGGCCAAATTTTCGAGGGGGGGGGGGTCCGATGGGGGGGGGGGTGCCCGGTTTTTAGGGGGGGGGGGTGGCACGGTGCCCCCCCACCCCCCCCACCCGACGGTCTCTGGTGCTCTGGGGGGGTGTACCCCCCACCCCCCCCTAGGGTTGTTAAAAAAAACAAAAATCGTCATTTTTGTTTAAAAAAAAATTTTTTTTTTTTTAAAAATTTCAAAAATCAAAGTTGTGCTAAATCAATCAGGGAGTCCGAAGAACCACATATGATATGCAAGCGCCTCCCGAATGACTCCCGTATGGCGGAACTTTGCAGATTTTGTTTTGGTGACCTCAATTACCCCTTTTCCAAACCGTCACCATGCCTCTTCTTGTGTTTTGACCTCCAAAACGTCACTAATTGTCCCCAGCTAAGCTAATGCTAAAGTGAAGACAAACATACCGCCTTGAAATTCGATCAATTCTTCTGATGGTGTCGCGACGACACGACACGAAGCAGCAACCAGACAACGTAGCGCTTGCAAACGGAGCAGCGAGCACAATCGGACGCTCTGCGAGGCGAATCGTCACCTTATCTGCATCGGAAATGGTAGGCTAAGCTTTGGGACGCTCAAAAACTTCATCGCAGATGTTGTCGAAGCCTAAAATCAGTCGGTAAAACGGCCCAAAATCGACTGCTAAAGGTTTTACGAGGTATAATCAAAGAAAATTTTTGTTGAACTTTCGAAAAATTGTGCCAAAATTGAGGTTTTCAGAGCATATTAGAGAAAAATTTTTCGAATTTAAAAAAAAAAAAAATCGGCATTTTTGTTTTTTTTAATCACTTTAAAAAAAAAATTTTCATTTTTGTTTAACAACCCTACCCCCCCCGCCCACGGTACTGGTGGGGGGGGGCACCGTGCCACCCCCCCTAAAACAAACCGGGCACCCCCCCCCCCCATCGGACCCCCCCCTCGAAAATTTGGCCGACACCCCCCCACACCCCCCATGAAATTTTGTCTGGCGGAGACGCTTTGCCTACATTACTAAACCAAAGCCAAGTTTACAGTCTGTTTTGTTGGGCCTTTAACAAAACCACGGAGGCAACACGGAACACGGAGGCTGCACGCTTAACAAAACCACGGAGGCAACACGGAGGCTACGTGCAGCTAAAGTGACCCATATTTTATATGCACACAACACGCTGCGCACCTTTAACAAAACCACGGAACACGGAGGCACGCGGATTTGGGGAGATTTGGGGACAGGACAAATCCGTCCCCGTCCAAAAAAATTGTTTTTGTCAAATAAATGAATAAATAAATAAATAAAAGCGCAATAAAGCAAAGCAAAGCTAAATGTCAAAACTAGACTTCAAGAATTACGGTAGCTCTCCAATGGGTCTCGACACGATTTTTTAAAAACGTCCCTGATTGCCAGCAAAAGCTACTCTATTGGTGGACACCGTTCATATGATTGCAACAAACAGTCTCATGTTTGAAGTTCGGGCACACGGGTTACGGTAGCGGTAGTTTGGATCTTGACACGAAGTTGCTGAAAACTACTTTGTTTCTTGCGAATAACAGTTGAAACCATTTAGAAACATGCCGCATTATTACAGAACGTCAAAAATCGGATTTTAAAGAGTACGGTAACTCTGCTGTGGGTCTCGACACGATTTTTTAAAACGTTCTTTTATTGCCAAGAACAGTTACTAGAATGGTGGATACCGTTCACATGATTGCATGAAACAGTCATATGTCTGAAGTAAGGTCCCACGGGTTACGGTAGCTGTAGTTCGGTCTTTTTACACGAAGTTGCTGAAAACTCCTTTGTTTCTTGTGAATAACAGTTGTTTCTTTCAATCATGTGAACGGTGTTCATCAATTTTAGTATTTTCCTGGCAATAAAAGGCAGTTTAAAAAAAATCGCGTCGAGACCCACACAGCAGAGTTACCGTATTCTTTGAACTCAAGTTTTGACATTCTGTGAAAACGCTGCGTGTTTCTAATTGGTTTCAACTGTTATTCGCAAGAAACAAAGTAGTTTTCAGCATCATCGTGTCAAGACCCAAAACTACCGCTACCGTAACCCGTGTGCCCGAACTTCAAACATAAGACTGTTTGTTGCAATCATATGAACGGTGTCCACCAATAGAGTAGCTTTTTCTGGCAATCAGGGACGTTTTTAAAAAATCGTGTCGAGACCCATCGTAATCCTTGAAGTCTAGTTTTGACATTTAGTTTTGCTTTATTTATTTATTTATTTATTTATTTGACAAAAACAATTTTTTTGGACGGGGACGGATTGGTCCTGTCCCCAAACCTCCCCAAATCCGCGTGCCTCCGTGTTCCGTGGTTTTGTTAAAGGTGCGCAGCGTGTTGTGTGCATATAAAATATGGGTCACTTTAGCTGCACGTAGCCTCCGTGTTGCCTCCGTGGTTTTGTTAAGCGTGCAGCCTCCGTGTTCCGTGTTGCCTCCGTGGTTTTGTTAAAGGCCGTTTTGTTGTTTAGTTCGGTTTCAATGAAGTCGTTGTAGGTTCCTAATCCTAAGCCCAATCCTAATCCTAATGAAGTCGTTGTAGGTTCCTAATCCTAAACCTAATCCTAATCCTAAGTGAAGCCTTTTTAACAAAGTGAAAGTGCCTTGATTGACAGCTTTGTTGAAGGGGTGAAACATTGGGATCAGGGATCAGCTCCAGCTCCGGTTTAGCTTTGTAGTTTTACGGGCGGAGACCCCCCCCCAAAATTTTCTGCACACCCTAAATTTTTTTCGAAAATCATGATTTTTTGTCTATAAAGTCTATAATATAAGCTGAATATATGATAACTTGACCATCTTCATTGTAATTTCAAAGATTTTGCAGCTAAATTTAGCGTTTTTCCTTTAAAATTTAAGCGAAAAAATTTCATGGGGGGGGGTAGGGTTAGGGGAAAAAAAAAATCCGGATTTTTTTTTTAAATTAAAAAAAAAATTTTTTAAAAAAAAAAAAAATTTTTTTTTTTACAAGTTAGGTTCGTTCGAAGCGTCTCGTCGAGCTGAGTTCATCTAGACTATTTTCAGAACGATCCGGAAAACTATAAGAGCGAAAATCGTGTTTTATTGAAATTATGTCCATTTCATAGAGGGAAAGTTGCATTTTCAACAGTAAAACAGGGCAATTTTTCACGTGTACTTGAATATTGAACCGTTCTTAGTGGTTCCTCTTTAGAAAATTACCAAAATTTGACTGTGTTCAAAAATTCCTGTTTGCTGTAGCTAAGTCGGCAACCCCTGTCGACCCGGTCGCCCCCCCCCAAGACACTTACTTTCAGGTTCAACCAGCTATGCTATCTGCCACATGGCGAGAGCCCACTCTTCAAATCATCGTATCGAAAACACGTACCATGATTTCGCGATCACGTTGCGGGCAACTGACAGACGCAAGTTTAACACGTTAGTTTAGCTCAGCACGCAAGTTTTAACATGTGGCCATGTTATCGGGTATCTGAAAAACGGTCGTGTGATGTGGTATTAACCAACATCTCCGCTCAAATTGTTTAACAATATATCGCACAACTCCATTGTAGACCTATAACATACGCCAATCAACAAGATATCATGTTCATCTCATGGCCTACCGACTGAAAAACATGTTCTAAGTTGCAAGAAAACGATTTCTGAAACGATATTTCAATTCAGTTAAGTCATTTCAACGCTAAAAATTGACTCTAGAAGTCATCCAAATCGAAAAAACATGGAGTACGTCGGTCAAAATGACCAAATAATGACATTTACCTAAGCACACAAAGAAGTTGGGAAGAAAATTTGGTTTGAACTTTCAAAAAATTATGCCATAAATCGAATTTTCAGAGCAAAGTAGAAGAAAAAATTTTCAAATTTTTTTTTTAAGTTTGAAAAAAAAAATCCAAATTTTTTTTTTTAAAAAACAAAAAAAAATAAAAAAAAATTTTTTTTTTTCAAAGCCCCTAACCCTAGGGGGGGGGGGGGGTGGACCCCCCCACAGAAAATTTTGAAAAAATGCACCCCCCCATGGGACCCCCTGGGGGGGGGGGTAACACGTTCCCATTGGTTGGACCCCCCCCCTCACTTTTTGGTCGGCACCCCCCCACGGCACCATACCCCCCCCCTTCGAAAATTTGTTTGGGCCCACGGTACTGCTCCCGGCGGAACTTTGGAGATTTTGTTTTGGTGACCTCAATTACCCCTTTTCCAAACCGTTACCACTAGGGATGGATCCGGCAAATTTGCCGGAATCCGGGCCGGATCCGGCAAAAGCCCATTCCGGCCGGGCCGGATCCGGCAAAAATTGCCGGAATCCGGACCGGAATGGCCTTTTTGTCTAAAAAACATCTACGCACATTTCGTCGCTTCTTCATCACATTTTCAGCATAAAACAGCACAGACACAGAAACAAAGTCAGCAAGACACAGCACGTGAACCAACCAAAAATTACAACAACAATTGACAAAATTCACATCGCATAGGGATAATCAAGTGCTGCCAACACTCCATTCAGAAACATGACCTTTTCGGCGTTCTGAGTTGACAGACGAGATTGGCTGTACACAAACACCTGCCTGGCTTCAGAGAACATTCGTTGCTTGCCACGCTTGTTGGTAGCGGTGCCAGGTATCTGCGCGCGATTGTCGATAGTTTGGGGTATTTAGACGAGTTCAGCCGCCAAAAGTCTTACATTAGATCACTTTTGTCCGGTTCGTCGATAAAATCATCCGACTCGTACATATTCATTTCGCCGCGCAGTTCGTCTTCGAGACTGGATTCGCCTGACGGGTTGCGCGGTCGCGCAGCGTTAAACTCGATGCCTCCGTGGAGGCCAGTCGATTTCTTTTTTGGTTCGGGCTCGCGTTCACTTTCGTCATCGTCGTTGTTCGCGATCTCGGATGTATCGTCGCAGTTTGTGGGCGTCTCCGGTCGTTTCAAGATTTTCTTTGCAATGTGAAGTAGTTCACAACGAATCGCGCCTTCATTTTCGAAGACGACTGCAGTATTCTTGAATCGCGGATCAACGTACGTGGCCATGATGTTGGATTCGTTGTGGAAAAGCGCACGGAAGCGTGTGTCGATGCTGGTCAGCAGCGTTTTTTTTCGTCGTACCAATGTACTGATGCTGTCATCGACTTGTTCGATGCGCTGCTTCAGTGCGCAAACGGCGGGCAACACCATTGAAATGGATTCGTCGTCTCGTGGATTCGTCGTTGGGGGGTTTATCGGGTTTTAGGGGATCACGGCACCCCCGCATAGGGTTAGGGGAAAAAAATCCGGATTTTTTTTTAAATTAAAAAAAAATTTTTTTTTTTAATTTTTTTTACAAGTTAGATTTGTTCGAAGCGTCTCGTCGAGCTGAGTTCATCTAGACTATTTTCAGAACGATCCGGAAAACTATAAGAGCGAAAATCGTGTTTTATTGAAATTATGTCCATTTCATAGAGGGAAAGTTGCATTTTCAACAGTAAAACAGGACAATTTTCGACGTGTACTTGAATATTGAACCGTTCTTAGTTGTTCCTCTTTAGAAAATTACCAAAATTTGACTGTGTTCAAAAATTCCTGTTTGCTGTAGCTAAGTCGGCAACCCCTGTCGACCCGGTCGCCCCCCCCCCCCAAGACACTTACTTTCAGGTTCAACCAGCTATGCTATCTGCCACATGGCGAGAGCCCACTCTTCAAATCATCGTATCGAAAACACGTACCATGATTTCGCGATCACGTTGCGGGCAACTGACAGACGCAAGTTTAACACGTTAGTTTAGCTCAGCACGCAAGTTTTAACATGTGGCCATGTTATCGGGTATCTGAAAAACGGTCGTGTGATGTGGTATTAACCAACATCTCCGCTCCAATTGTTTAACAATATATTTAACAATATATATATAACAATATATTTGTCACCCTCGTGGCCTGGTGGTAGTGCGTTAGACTACAGTCTGTGCGCTCGGGGGATCGAGCCCCGCCGAGGGGTGTATAGGCACTTAATGACAGAGAAAACTCGATGGGCGCCCTACTCAATGGCGTTCTGTACGCTTCTCTGGGTTAGCCCTGGCTAAAAACATCGCCTAAAAATCACAACAACAACAACAACAACAACAATCGCACAACTCCATTGTAGACCTATAACATACGCCAATCAACAAAATATCATGTTCATCTCATGGCCTACCGACTGAAAAAACATGTTCTAAGTTGCAAGAAAACGATTTCTGAAACGATATTTCAATTCAGTTAAGTCATTTCAACGCTAAAAATTGACTCTAGAAGTCATCCAAATCGAAAAACATGGAGTACGTCGGTCAAAATGACCAAATAATGACATGTACCTAAGCACACAAAGAAGTTGGGAAGAAAATTTGGTTTGAACTTTCAAAAAATTATGCCATAAATCGAATTTTCAGAGCAAAGTAGAAAAAAAATTTTTCAAATTTTTTTTTAAGTTTGAAAAAAAATCCAAATTTAAAAAACAAAAAAACAAAAAAAAATTAAAAAAAATTTTTTTTCCAAAGCCCCTAACCCTACCCCCGCACACCCACGGTAACACACGTCGCTAAAATCGCTGGTGTTCTGGGGCTCACAAAAAGCAACTGTTTGACAGCTAACTGAATATGACCAACGAAGATGGCTGATTTCAAAAAACCTGCTATTGTTCATCAACAACGTCGGCCAAAAGCTGGCAGCCACGCTTTTTAAAGTGGACGATGCTGCACATAAGTTTACCACTCAAGACAAAAGCCGTGAAACGCTCACTGATCACATGTCAAATGCACAACAACAAAACCAACAAAGCACCGAAACAAATTTGTCAAACCATTGAACAGCTCTGAAACGGAGGAATCAACTGGTTAATTCGCGGGTCTCGGCCATTCCGGCCGGATCCGGCCGGATCCGGCAAAATTGCGCCGGAATCCGGACCGGATCCGGATCCAGTTTTAGGCGCCGGAATCCGGAATCCGGACCGGAACCGGCTCCATCCCTAGTTACCACCATACCTCTTCTAGTGTTTTGACCCCCAAAACGTCACTAATTGTCCCCAGCCCAAGTGAAAATACACATACCGGCTTGAAATTCGATCAATTCTGATGATGTGTCGCGACGGCAGGACACGAAACGGCAACCAGACAACGTAACGCTTGCAAACGGAGCAGCTCGGACGCTCAAATTTAGATTGCGAGGCGAATCGTCACCTTATCTGCATCGGAAATGGTAAGCCAACCTTTGGGACGCTCAAAAACTTCATCGCAGATGTTGTTGAAGCCTGAAATCAGTCGGTAAAACGGTCCAAAATCGACCGCTAAAGGTTTTACGAGGTAATATCAAAGAAAATTTTTGTTGAACTTTTGAAAAATTGTGCCAAAATTGAGGTTTTCAGAGCATATTAGAGGAAAATTTTTCGATTTAAAAAAATCGGCATTTTTGTTTTTTTTAATCATTTTCTTTGATATTACCTCGTAAAACCTTTAGCAGTCGATTTTGGACCGTTTTACCGACTGATTTCAGGCTTATACAACATCTGCCATGAAGTTTTTGAGCGTCCCAAAGGTTGGCTTACCATTTCCGATGCAGATGAGCTGACGATTCGCCTCGCAATCTAAATTTGAGCGTCCGAGCTGCTCCGTTTGCAAGCGTTACGTTGTCTGGTTGCCGTTTCGTGTCCTGCCGTCGCGACACATCATCAGAATTGATCGAATTTCAATTGATTGATTGATTGATTGATTTCATTACGCTCTCAGATTCCCAGTATGTGTGTGTATTCATATTAGTGATTCAAGCCGGTATGTGTATTTTCACTTGGGCTGGGGACAATTAGTGACGTTTTGGAGGTCAAAACACAAGAAGAGAAGAGGTATGGTAACGGTTTGGATTTGGAAAAGGGGTAATTGAGGTCACCAAAACAAAATCTCCAAAGTTCCGCCATACGGGAGTCATTCCGGAGGTGCTTGCACATCAAATGTGGTTCTTCGAACTCCCTAATTGATTTAGCACAACTTTGATTTTTGAAATTAAAAAAAAAATTTTTCTTTAAAAAAAAAAACAAAAATGACGATTTTTGTTTTTTTAACAACCCTACCCCCCCCCCCCCCACCCGACGGTCTCTGGTGCTCTGGGGGACCCCCCCCCCCCCCCACCCCCCCGCCCACGGTACTGGAGTCGACCTCGGTTTTACATACCTGCACGACAGCACGAGCCATTAAAACTGAGCAAGGCAGCCAGAATAGACATGGAAATGCAGTTGGATACGAAAAAACGCCGTGAAGGTCACGGATCGAAATCAGCCAGCAACACCAAAGATGTTATGAAGACCGCAGAAGTGGAAGCTTCTCAGAGTGCTGCTGCTGCAGTAATTCGCCAGAATGGTTTGGTATTGTCGCCCGGTTCTGAAGACGACCATTATGATATTGTAGACAACGAAAAAAGACGAAAGGTGTGTGTGTCCATGTGTGTGTCGTCCCTGAAAAACTGTTTTCTCATGAGCACGCCATTCTCAGTTGCTGCAAAGCAACAAATAACTTTTTTGTTGTAAATAATTGTTTGCTTCTTATTTTTTTATTGTTTTGTGCGTGTTTCTCATCAACCCGAGCTTTCTCTGGGCAGTCTCAAACGAAAGTGACCGCGATTGTGCAACCAGACGCAGTGAAGGTGGCCAAAGCACGCAAACGACACGCGCGCAAAAGCGAACAAAACGCCGCTTATAGGGGGACAGCAGAGGCACAAAGTGCGACCGTCATTCGTACGCACCACATGGTCAGGGCAGAGTCGAAGCATGTTTCAGACATTTTTGTATGATAAACTTGAATAAACCGATGTTCAAGAGAACTGCGTGTACGCATTGTGACTGATTTTTAAAGGAAGACATATTCACAATCACAATACTGACGAATTTCGTGCGCTCGAACTGGCTGTACTCAGCTTGCTATTTTACAGCATCAAAATCATTTGGAAAAATACACTTTCAGAACAATGAATTGCCGACACCAGTCGTTGGAGATAAAACTGTTGTCGAAACAACTAGGAGTCCAGATCAAACCGGCAGACGAGCACGGCACGAGCGCAGACGCAACTCATCGTCTCAGGAACAAACGCTCGGTGAACGACTGAGCAGCGGTGATAAATGGTCTGCGTGTATTCGAGAGTCATTAGAACGTGTTCCACTGAAATGACGTCATGCTGAGAAACCGCTCGTTTATTGTGCACAGGCACCAGAAGATTGGTTCGCCCGTTCAGCAGTCACGATCGGCCTAACTGAACGTGCTTGTTGGTCAACATGACAAACACATGTTTTGGAGAGCACAGATGGCGTCATTTCGGTGTGACGCGTTCGAATCAACAAGCTGTACATTGAGTAGCTCGTCTGCGGCGTTTGCAGAATCGGCTTTTAATTGATTTTAGCGAGAGAATGAGCACGCAAACGCCGAAGTCAACTGTAAACGAGAGAGAAGATCACAGTGGTGATGCGTGCAGACTGCCGGCAAGGAACACGCCCGTTGCGAGCACGTCCGGCGAGTGCAGTGTTGCTGTGCTGCTGACCCAGGCGTTGCAAAGTGGCGACAAGCAAAAACTTAATGTTCGTTTCGCGCCGTATTGTTTCGGCGTGCGGTGAATTTTGTGTGAGCGTGTTCGGTTACTGCCAATAGACCACCAACCAAGCCATACCTTTGCGCTGATTTGAGCTTCGTGTCAGGGGTTGCTTTTCACAGTTTCTTTGGGTGAAGCTTATCCGCCTTCGGCACCTTGAATCAAAATGCGCATCCGTTGAATTTTGGTGCTGAAGGCTGATGGCTAATTTATGAGTAACATGTTTCAGAGCATATTTTCACTTGACAACGATGCTGCAATCAGAGCGACATCCGCTGAACTTGCGGTGCAGGCTGTGCTGCCTTTGATTCGCCAGTTGACCTTGCGACTTCGTTCGAATTCAACCGAGTTTGTGCACAATTTTTCTCTGCTATATGAACATCCTACAGGTTTTTTGTGAAAAACTAAGGTGTATACACAGGGTTGGTAAAAAACCTGTTTTTTTATTTTGCCAGGAAAAACCGGTTTCTTTTCCGTTTTAAAACCGAAAAAACCGAATGTTTCTCAGCTTCTTAACTTTCCAAAACTTGGCACCTTGAACTCAAAATAGGAAACACATCAAAACTAGTGTTTTTGAGCAGCGTAAAACGCTGTTTTCGGGGATACAGTGCATTTCTTTGAACCTGTCACTTTTTGTTCAAATACAGAGCCCGCGAAATTTCAAATTAAAAGATGAACTGGAATCGGGTTCGGTAGGGTAATCAAAAAGCCATGTGTGGCGACACACGCATGTACTCTTTAACCCGTACCCGGTCTCGTTCATTCTTTTTTCGGCTCTGCATTTGCTAAAAAGATTACACGTTTAAAGAAATATGCTGTACACCTCATACACCTGAAAAAACCGGATCCCAAAATAATTTATCAGATTGAGCGGATTATTAGAATGGGGTAGCAGTTCGTTGAGATACCAAGGATGGTTTCCTTTTGTTTTATTCGGCGCCAATAAGCGTCACGCAAATGCACAAGGAAACAGGTCCAATCCAGCAATCTGGGTGCACGGCCAGAAAAAAACTAAAAACAGAATGAATCAATAAATCAATTTAGAAAATTGGGCAGTGAAAATGTATGTTACCTTTTTTTCATTGCAGAGCAGTGAAACTAAGATTACTGTGCTGGCTGCGTTGCGTCGTCACGTTACACACGCCGTATTTGACATCGGTCAGTTTTGCGCTGATGAATGCTTGCGTTGATTGGGGTTTCAAGCCATCGCATGAGTAGTCTTTTACCTTTTTTTGGTTCTGATATTATTCGAATTGAATGAATGAATTCTGAGTTGAATGGAAACTCAGTTTGTGGTGTGATGTTGCTGCAGTTGCCGGAGGCGTCGCGTGGTGAACTCGAGCCGTTGCACGAGTTTCTGTGTGCGCGCGCACAGCAAGCAGCACGATTGGGCGGTCTAGCAGGACGCCTGCAGCTGCTGCGTGAGCGCATTCGCTTGGCCGCACAGCCACGCACGTTTGCACATGTGCCGGCGAAGCTGCTGCTGCATGACGCGGCCGCATCGCACGCTGGTCAGTGCTGCTGATCAAAACACACACGCCTTCCATGGCAAGCTTGGCAGTCTGCGACATTCACGGCCTCCAGTTACAGTCGGCCTGTCAATCATGGGCAGTCGGCTGATTGGCTGCTTTTTGAATCGGGCTTACTGATTGGTTCCACCGGCTCGATGTAGTTAGTCACCGTGTCAGATTGATATGCCAGTATGGATGGACAAGTTTCACAGAGTTTAACTGCACGTAGACTTTCAAAACTGGGCGGTTGATTCGGTTTTCTTTTATTTTTTAGTTGTAAACCTCATACAGAATATTTCTCGAGTGAATTTTTACAACTATTTTTGTCCGTGCATGTCAGGTCAGACATTGTCTGCATTAAGATCGGGGACAAAACGAAAGAAACTCAGTTTTTATTTAAACTTTAGCGGATTCTGATCAATCAGCAGACGACTCCACTGCATCCGATCAAGAATCAATGGAAGGTCTGTTTATTTCGTGGTTTTCGGGGTTCACTGATTCTCTTGAACGGTTGCATTTTTGTAGTCATGGAAGTGTGCATGTTTTTCAGACGAAGATTTATCGTTGAATTGGTGGGACGAGGCAGACGATGGTGACGAAGAGAATGCAGATGATGCTGCTGGCCAGTGTGGTGCGTTGTGTCGGCATTGTGCCATTGTGGTTTCAGCATTATTGTTGTGTTAAAGAAGCAACCATAGTAAGACGAGTAACGTCAGCTTACAAATCAATAGAAACGTTCTGTATGAAAAAGTCGCTCTGGTTTATCGGTTATAAATGCGGACGTATGAGAACCGTTCTCGACAAGTGTGCACAGATGAGAACGCAATGGACGTGTCGGGCAGCAGTAGTGGCACTGAGGACGACGACAGTTTAGCAGACACAACCGAGTTTGAGCAGCGTCTCACCAAGTCTCGAAAAGTGAGTGCAAACGAACACGACAGTGACGAGAACAGCAGTGACGAGCAGGAGGAGGTGCTGCAGCAGGAGATGGACGACGTCGATGGCGACGGCTCATCGGATGATGCAAATTGATTGCTGATTTTTGTCTCCTCTGGTCTTGATTTACAGTTGCTGGTCTCGACACGAAACTGTGCTGAAGGTTAGCTTGCGTAAAGAATTGAGAACAATTCTTGGTGGTCGGATTATTTGAGTTGAGTTTTCTTTCCCGTCGAGATCAAACCGTGACACAAATAGCCTTAGAAAAAAGTGGGATTTTTATTTCTTCGTTTTTTCTAGACAGTTTCTGTTTAGTTTCGTGAGTTAACTGGCAGCTTGCTGGTTCGTTCAAACGGAAAACCATTTTTATGCAATTCGACGATTGAAAATACTACTCATGCTTGCTGTGTAAATTGTTGAAGATGAATTTGAAATATATTTGTTTGGTGAAAATGTTGACACTTGTTGTTTTCTTGTTCTTCTCGTTTCACTGTTACTGACGTTATTGTTGCATTGTTTGTATTATTTCCCAGTTTTTTGCGGTTGCTGTTGTTTTTGGTATGGACTTCTTTGACACTTCTATGAGGAAAGTCACGAAAAACGTTGCCTTGTTCAGTTCTGTTCTTGTGATCATGAGCTGTTTTTTTTTGTATTTTTTTGCTGTCGATCGATTGGGACATTCTCATGAGATTTGTAAATGCGAAAAACACCGTGGTAAAAAAGATGCTCACAACTGTTTTGCGGCTGCATTTGTGATTCTGAGGTTGTCAAACCAAGAAAGATGTTGCAAGAACAACTATCTTATCTTGCGTTTGTTATTCAATTCAGCGTTTCTCAAAATTTTAAACGCGGCACAATTTTGCAATGCAGATAGACCGAAAATGAGCAAGGTGCAAATCGTGCTGCCCAACAAGCGTCGTGTCACGGTGGCCGTCACTGCCGCAAAGTCAATCAACGAGGTTCGTTTTACTGTCGAAAGAGGCATGGCATATCACATTTGATGCTAACCACGGTCGATCGTACAGTTTGACTCTAAGTTATACGGCAATCAGCTGATTCATTGGTCAGTCGGTGACGGGGTGACCACGGAATGTATGGGATTTTCGTGCAAACCAAACTCCGCCTGCATAGAAAGCATGCGTCACGTGATCAACGAATCAGCTGATTCGCTATTACTGACTAATTACAGAAGCATTCTGGTGTAACCACACATGTCTCACGGCTCGTGTGTCGTCAATCAACGAAAGCAAGCTGCATTAAATTGCATCTCTCTTGCTTGAGTGTTGTGCTTTGTGTGCTCGGATGGGATGTTGCCCCCAGTTGGTGTTGACCACGGCTACAATGTGTCGGCCAGGCTTGCACGTGCGCAGCAATAATGTTCGATCGCTCGCAGCTGCTGTTCGAGGCGTGTCAGCGCGGTGGCTACGACGCGGACGAGCACGAGCTGCGCCATCACGGACGGCGTTTGGATGCGGCAACACCGTGGCGACTTGCGGCCGTCCCTGCGAATGCGACACTCCAACTGGCACCTTGCAGCAGCGCTCAGTCCACGGCGGCCGCACTCGACAAACCGGTTGGTCACTGAATCGATGCCTTTGTGTGAGATGTTCGCATTGTGCCGTCAGCAATGCCAGCAGTCTGTTCGTTGTTGATTTGTTTTGAAAATTAGTCCAAGACAATCGTTCACCAAGTGGGCATAGTCGCAGGTGTGACAAAGAAATTGACTGAATGGTTACTTTTGGGATGGGCATAAGTTCACTGATTAGTGCAACCAGCAGCCAATCAGCATGCCGCATTCGAAATGCCAGCATGCGATTATTCCACAGGTTTTGCAGCTTGTGGTACACTGACTGTCAGCCACCAATGAGGTCTTACTTGCATACTAAACTGAGCTACGAACGTTGTGTTTGTTGTGCAGGTGCAAATCACGCTGCACTTGGCGTCCAACAACCGACGACACAACGGCACATTCTCGGTGCAAGACAGCTTGAGCGCAGTGTTGCGCAGTTTTGAGGCGCAAACTGGTTTGGCGCTGTTGACGCCGCCGTTGAGCGACGACGAACAAACGCAGCACGACAAAAGCAAACAGCCGGTGCTGGTGCACTGCAACAAGACGGTATGCGTGCATTGTTTTTGCAGTTTAAAAATTCATTTTATTCAGCACTCATGTACAGGGTGATCCAAAAAACTACACGAAGAACATCGGCTCTAGCTCGCCAATGGGTGAATGGTTTGGGCTAAAATTTTAACCAAGCAGCACATATTGTATAAGTATTTATTTTTTTTGCTGAAATTTCAGAGAAATTGGTTCACCCTATAATGAATGCGAAACGAAATAGTGAAAACGCATGAAAACTGATTTTTCGCGCCAAATACAGTGCGCTGCGCTTAGCGTACGTCCACCGCTTAGCGCTCGAAGAGATTTCTCTTGTTTTCTCCTGTAAATTTTTGTTTCTTTTCTTTCAAAAAGACAATGCAGGAATTGTTGTTTGATATTTCTGCTGGCGCAATTTTCTCTGAAATTGCTGCTTTTTGTTGCAGCAGTCAAGTCATCAATTTTTTTTCTGGTTTTGCTGTATTTTGTGAAAAAAATGAATTGGACCACTGAGCATCGGGTGTTCTTTTCAGTCCAAACCATAAACCCGTTGGTGAGCTAGAGCAATTCTTATCGTTTAGTTTGTTTTGATCACCCTGTACATGTGCAGAAGTCAAAATGATAAATAATACAAGCATTACAAACCAAGCAACGACCGTTGCGCGCGCTGACCCAAAGCGAGTGTTCTTTCCTTTTTATGACCAGACCTCAGAATCAAGCAATGCTTTGTGCCAGTTTGTGATAATGAGCATGGATGCTTAAAGCAACAATGGTTCCCGTTTTGCAGTACACGGGCACCCCGGTGCTTGAGAACACTGAGCTGCGTTCACTTGGTGCAAAAAGCGGCGGCCGTGAGTTGATTCGATACGACACGCGAATGATCGATAACGTATTGCAGCTTTGTTCGAACGTGTCGCACCAAAATGACGTCATTTGGTTTGAACAACACCCGTTTGTCAGGCACAGACACCAAGTTCACCACGCTCACGCACCTTTTCACTTGAAAGGACCCGGGAGGGATGCCGGGAGCGGGGAACACCGGAAGTCATTTCGGTGCGATACGGTCGATGAACACATGCACTATATTTGAAGATGAAACACAATGCTGTGTTAATGTAACAAAGAACACGTGAACGTGCACATTTGTAGGCGCAACTGGAACGACTGCAAACAGAAGTGCATGTGCAGCGTGAGAAACGCGTCAAATGGGACGAAACATACTTGCGGAAGAAATTGGAAAACGATGAACGCGCAGAAAGAGAACGACAACAAGAACAGGTGCTGAGGTCGGGTGGTGGTGGATACCTGCTTGGTAGTAGGCGTAGTGAATGGATGTTTGGTAGGCTTTTGAACGAAAACCTAACTGGAATGTAGAGACTTGCGCACGTGTCATGTAGCAATGTGAGTGGCAGGATATGAGTGCACTTTTGAATGCGCACAAGCAGTCAGCTGGCAACATTGCGTCGTTCGACTGTGTGTGTTCTTTTGCACCATACAGGCGTTGGAGCAGATGAAGGCAGACGCGCAAGCAGTGGCAGCCAGTGCAGATGCCGCCACAACAACACACGAGCACACTGCACTTGAGCCGGTTGACACGCAAGTTGGTGAATGAAGTGAATCAATGGACTAAACAATGATGACCTGCAAAGCGACCAGCGCAACCAAACGTTGTGACAAATGTGTCCCTTTGCACAGCCACTCGCACTCAGCCGTTTCTCCATTTCGCCTGCAGGCAGCCGGCCGTTTGAGTCGTGTCGAGCACCTGCATCGCATGTTGGCCGACGTGGACACAGCGTTGCACAACGAGCAACAGCGCACACCGGACTTTGTGCTGAACGCTGAGCACATCGCACAAATGCTGCACCAGCCGTTCGCCCACTTCAAGGCACCTTTGTTCTCGTTCATTCTTGTTGGGGCGTCCCGAGCACTGTTGTTGAAATGCGTGCTTTGATAAAGTCCTGTTTCAATTTAGTTTCCCGATCGCGCTGCCGAAGCGAACGACCAAGCGTGCCGAGCGTCAGCGATTGAGAACGGTGCGATGCGGCCATTGGCCGATGCTGACGAAGCGACTGCAGCGCCGTGCTGCGACCGCCGCCCCGTCCGTCGTGTTTGCCGTGCAACAGCTGGCCAAGTGCTCTGCTCGTTTCTGTGCTTTGTGCATTTCAAACGATTATTCACGTGACCTACCTTCTGCGCTGACATTCTCAGGGTTCACCAAAAGGCGGATCTCGAGTTGACAGACGAGTTTTTCGAATTCACCGTTGAAGACGCCCGCCGGCGGCAGCAGGAGCTGACCAGAGAAGTGTATGCTCGGTTGTGTGCTGTTTTGCTTGTGGTTTGTGCGTGCGGCGTCAACTGCAACTTCCAATCGTGCCCGTGCGACGGTCTGCTGCAATGCCAACGCATCATTTGCAACGTGATGCGCCTGCCACTCCGTCATGCAGCAGCACCGTCGCACCGGTACACCTCAATGTCATCACCATGCGCCCACCTCCGTGCAGCTGTGGTAAACGCCCCAAGTTCTGTTAGTTCGTGCGTTTGTGTGACGCCAACATGGATGCAGTCAATTGCTTTCCGCAGCGCTCGTTGTCGAGTCTGAGGCGGTTGGCTTGGCACCACCAGCCGCTGCGTCAATCAAATCACTCCGACGCGACGTCATTTTTCCAGCATGGCACATCAAAACGCGGCGCTGATGCCGAGATGCGTTGTCGAGGCTCGTGACGTTGCCCGAAAGCGTGCCTGTCTCGTTCACACGGTCGTTCGCGTCAACGTCGCCGCACGGTCGCTGCTGCAGCTGCGCTTTTTGTCCGCTGAACCTGGTTTGCGCCGATTCGTTGTGTCACTGGATAATTCAAAACTTGAACTAACCATCTGCACTGCTTACACTTTCAGTCAGTCGACTGTACAACACTGTTGCTGAGTTGTTGCATGTCAGCGCTAAGAACGTTTCACTCAGTGCGTTTTATCACGTTTTTTATGTATTACAGGCTTTTCGTAGTGAGATGGTTCGTTAATTTTTTCGATTTGCCATTTTCAGAAATGCCACCGTCAATGCTGGTGCCAAACGTTGACAACAAATCACTGCTCGAGTGCCATTTATCACCGGCGTGTACTGTCATTTGCACCGTATCATCAGTTAACATTGAGCAAATTGAAAACGGCAAGTTTTCAAAAGAGTGCGAAATGGTCTCATAATACATTGGTTCGGAACATCAACATGTTGCAACAACGTTCCTTTGAACTGTGTGTGTTTTTGCAGCTGTACAGAACATCGAAACCGTAACACAAGAAATAGCAGAACAACATTCGCTTGAATGGTTTGTTTATTTGTCTGCACTTACGTGCTGTTTTGTGTTTTTCATTGAAAAACGGTTGGTCGCTTCAGCTGTCCAGGATCAGTTGGAGTATTTTTATGATGACGATAGGCGATTTCAATTTTTTGTGAAGCATCAGGCTGGAATGTTCTTAAATCATGCAGGATCGTAACGTTTATTTTTTTTTGCCACCGCGACAGGCTGAGCTCCAATGAGCGCTACGAACCGTACAGGCCAACGATCAACGAGACAAATCAGACTGCAACAGCGGCGACATTGGAAACTGCCAAAAATCACCCAGCCTCCCGATCGGTCGTGAGAAAGTCAGATTCAACGGTGCCAAAATGGTTCAAAAAGTGATAATTACAGGGTAGCTGGAGCACAAAGCTGCATCTTTTTTACCGCTATTTGCAACAATTCAACCTCGTAAATTAATAAATCGTTGTTTGCATTTTGCACTGTTGATTTGTGTGATAACTTTTGCATATGTTCCATGGAATCCCATGTGTTTTTGTTGAATTTTTTTGCGACCATAAAAAATTCAAACGATTTAGATTTTTAAAGAATAAAATTGAATGTTTCGTTGGTGTCTTGTTTATGATAAAATTAGATGTGTAGTTTGGTCAGCCAAGTTGAACTTGGTTACAATGTCATGGACTTTCATGTCGGTGTCAATGTGTCACGTCAAAGTTTTTCAGCACAGTTTACCGCCATATTCGACATCAAGCTCATATATTACCGTTTTCGCATGATAAACGTAATTGAAAGAAACGGGCAAGATCACATGGCTCAAAACAGTGAACTCAGTGTGTTGCTATGGGCTTCATTATTATCATTCTAAAGCAGACGTGTGAAACAAATGCCGCACCTGCTATTCTCTGATGAAATGCTGTTGTCGCTGAAGTTCGATGACGATATGTCTCGTTGTCAATGTTGATAAACTTGCGTTGTTTGCTAATTGGGTTGTGAGCGTGAATGCGCTTCGAACAACCACTCAACAGCTATCATCTCCACAAGCAAAATGCCCCTAAAGCGGCATATTCTTACTTCATGGTGTGGCGCGTGACGTTCAGAAACACAACAAATACAAGCTTACTTGCAGAACAGAGCTTGCAGCCAGCCTGTGTGTCACCAGTGAAGCTTGCAGCCTTGCACCAAACTGAGAATCGATCGATTTTATGTTGTACGCTTTCATAATGCCTGCCTGTATGTACTCTCGTAGGCGTGCTGAATTTTTCAGTGTCGGTGTTTATTTTCCAACCACACGCGTGTTTATCAATTATTCTGTTTCGAATAACGCGCAGTTGTGTTCTCCATTTACTGAGCGAGCAACGCAGCGCTATTTCGCAATACTGTGTATTTTTATGCACTTCAGAAACACAGTGTATGATCAGGGTTGTTGAAAAAAACAAAAATCGTCGTTTTTGTGGCGGAACATTCCAGATTTTGTTTGGTGACCTCATTTACCTTTGTTCCAAACCGTTATCATGCCTCATCTTGCGTTTTGATCTCACAAGTCACAACGCCACCAACTATCCCCCAGCTCAAACTGAATAAAAGCTCACCGGCTTGAAATTCAATCCATTATGATGACGACGCCACGACACGACCCGAAACAGCAACCAAACAAAGTAGCGCTTGCAGACAGTGCAGCTCGGACGCTCAGAATTCACAATGTGAATCGAAATGTCACCTTGGCTGGATTAGGAATATTAAGCCAAGCTTTGCAACGCTCAAAAACTTCATTCCAAAGTTGTTCAAGTCTAAAATCAATCGGTAAAACGGTCCAAAATCGATTGCTGACTGTTTTAGAAGGTAGCATGTCAAAGAAATTTTTTTGTTGAACTTGCCAAAAATTGTGCCAAAAATAAGGTTTTCAAAACATTTTGGAGGAAAATTTTGCCTCCCCGCCCCCCACACCCCCCCCCCCCCCCCCCCCCCCACCCCCCCCACGCGGGGCTTAGAGGCTGTCCCCCTCACGTGGCGAGGGTATTGCCCCCCCTTCCCGAAAAAAAAAAATAATTTCGGATTTAAAAAATCGGCCTTTTTTGTGTTTTTTTCAATTAATTTTTTTTTCGATTTTTGTTCAACAACCCTATGTGTGATGATAAATTCATACCGGTGTTTCATTCAACAATTTGGCAATGTCAAGTTCTTGTCCACCTTGTTTTGCTGTTATAAATTTTTTCTGTATGACTAATGTTGCCTTTCATTTCAGATTCACTTTGATTTACTGACAACACAAGTTCGATTTACCGAGCGCTAAGTAAAGGCATTTCGATTTTGTTAGGTTTTTTTGCGCAGAGAGGAAAGTAAGCACCAAAATTTTCATTGAGCAGATTTCGCAATAAAACACGATCGCAATGTCTCAGCCATACGGCTACCAACAACCGCCACCTGCCGGTTGGGCCCCACCACCGGGCCAAGAATACCCAGGCCAACGTGAGTGCTGCTAATTTCCTTGTTTCATTTATGATGCTATCGATCTTTTCCTACCGCCGAGGGGTGTACAGGCACTTAATGACAGAGAAAACTCGATGGGCACCCACCCACTCGATTGCGTTCTGTACAGGCTGGATAAAAACAGCCGAAAACACCGAACAACAAAACAACACCACCCGTCCCTTCGTCAAGGGGCATAGGGTTTCGCAGAACCGTTTTTTTTCAAATCCAGGGAAACATCCGGGCTTTTCCGGATTTTTCCCGAAACACACAAAACCTGAAAACCTGGTGTTAAAAATTGGAGAGCGTGAACTAAATGGTAGTGTTGGGTCGGTTACCAACCGAAACCAAAAACCGAACTGACCGAAGCGTTTTTTCGTCATTTTTTACCGACCGAAACCAAAAAATTGAAAAATCCGAAAAACCGAACCGAACCGACGAAACCCCTAACCGACCCAACACTACTAAATGGAACAATTGGGCATTTCGATTTGTAAAACAAGGTTTTTGTGCAAAAATATTTCAAAATTACAGGAAATTGGAAATTTTTTAAAACCCTTGCATTTGGAACAGCGAAAATGATAAGTTAAGGTATTTGTGATCAGTCATCGCTGTCCATTTCATTCTCACAAAACACTGATTTCTTGCAAAAACAGAGCAAAAAACGTCGCATTGAGAATTTTGAAAAAAAACTTGAAGAAAACGACAAAAAACAGCTTTTTCAGGAAACAAAATGGAAAAACTCAGTTGAAAAACCAAAGAAATCGTTTTTTTTTCTGTTGCCAACGCTAAGCGGGAATTTGTCTTTGTCTATGTAATATGGTTCTGTGCACTGATACACATGTTGTTCGGTGCGCTTCAGCGGGCTATCCGAGTCAAGGAGCGTATCCACCACAAGCCGGCGGTTACCCACCAGCAGCGGGTGGTGGCTACGGGGCGCCTCCAGTGCCGCCGCCCATGCCGCGCATGCCAATGGGCCCGTCGGCTGGCGCGTACGATGGCGGCGAGGATGGACAGCCGAAATACGGCGGCCCCGTCATGTTCACGGACAAATCGATTCGCGCCGGTTTCATTCGAAAGGTTCGCTGCGGTGCAGTCTTTGTTGCGCTTGCACTCTTTCAACAGCCCTGCGTTCAGGTTATTTGGAATCGCTTAACCAATCGGTCGCCTGATTTTCAAGGTGGATGTGTATTTCGCGTGATAGCCCTTGAACATCAGTTGACGTGCCATTCCAAATGCGTAGCCAGTTTTCGAACGGGGTGCATTTGTGGACTCCGTCGCTATTTTCATCACTGCTTTTTTCTCGAGGTTTTCTGAAAATTAACAAGCGCAGTGTGATGTTGAGTGAGTGCTCAGATTACTAAAACATTTGAATATGACAGGCGCCGATATGATGCAGCGAATTGATTGTTTTCGCGAACTGTTATCCATTGTTTTTGTCTGGGCACATGGTGCAACATGTCCGTGGGCCATGTTGTTGTTGTTGTTTGTTGCCCCCTTTTTATCCTTACCCAACGCCCTTGGGGAAAGGCATTGTCGCAATTTTTTATTGTCCACCACATGGGCTGCGACGTTGGAAGCAGTTTTTCTGCTTTTGAAGTGGGCGTTGGGCAAGCTGCGCTGGTATGCATGGGCGCGATGTCATTGAGTTCCTCGCCACCGGAACAGCAATCTTGTGAATCAAGAAAGCCGACGTTTATGCTGCCGAACCATTAAGCCCCACGCAACCCGGGGCAGCCGAGTGGTCACGAGCGGATTCGAACCCGGGCCTTCCGATTGGAAGTCCCAAGTGCTATCCACTCAGCCACTCAGCCGGCTCCGTGGGCCATAGCAGAGTGCACCGCGTGTGTTCAGGCGAGCCCTTGACGCAGCTTAATGCGGCATTCATGAAACATGAAACATGAAACATGAAACATGAAAGTCACTAAATAGTGTTTCATGAATGCGCCTTAACACCAATGGTGCCCCCCCGTTGCAGGTGTTCGTTGTGCTGACGATGCAGCTGCTCGTTGTCGCCGCCTTCGTCGCCGTGTTCACATTCCACGAAGGCGCCAAGAATTTCGTCAGCCGAACGACCGCCGGTTTCTGGCTGTACATCGCCTCATAGTCAGTTGCTTTGCTACAGTCGAACTGCAGTCGTCTGCCTGATACGTTGCTTTTCATTTGGGCTCACTGATTGGTGCAACCAGATCGATGCAGTCAATCCGCTTGCTACAGTCCAACTGAATAACATATGCAACTAGCTGGTTGGTCTGTGATCCTGTGTGATGCACGCATTCTGTGCATGAATTGCAGTGGCGACGCTGAGTTTGGTTTGCACAGAATGCATGCATCACGATCACCACCCAATCACCACCCAATCAGCTACTTGGATATGTTATTCAGTTAGACTGTAGACTCAATTACGAGAAAGCACAAATTCCAAACAACGCAAAAACGAAAGTGTGCGTGTTGCAGTGTGACGTTCTTGGTGACGTATCTGACATTGGTCTGCTGCGAGGGTGTCCGCCGATCGTTTCCAACGAACGTTGTTGCGCTTGGTGTTCTCGTACGTTTCAATCGTTCTTTTTTTTGTTACTTTTTGTTGGTTGATGGTTTTTGGATTTGTTCACATTGTCTTCCATTATCTCTTCTTATCTGCGACTCAACTCAAGTGCGTTCACAGCGGCAGAAAGTACATTGGTTTCTTTCTTGCCGCGACAACTCGAAATTGCCTGAGCAACTCTGCCTCGACTCTCAAGGACTCGGGTCACTTGACGTCAGCAATTTTGAATTGCCGCCACCAGGCATGACAGCGGTTTTCAATGCATTGAGTGGTCGCGTGGCGTGCAAAGACCGACAGTTTGTGCGAGTGAGTGTTTGTTTGTGCCACAGACACTCGCCATCTCGTACATGACGGCGATGTTGGCCGCCTACTACAAGACGGAGATCGTGTTCATGACGGCCGGCATCTGCTTCGTCGTGTGCTTCTCGATCATTCTGTTCTCGATGCAGACCAAGGTCAGCAGCCCCCCCCCTTTCCAACCAATCTGCCAGTTTTCTAGGTGTCTTTGTTTCTGTCAACAAACCCCGCACCAGCTTCGTGTCTGCCTCAGTGCTTTGTTTGCACAGTACGACTTCACGTCGTGCATGGGCGTGATGTTCGTGGTGTTCATGTGCGTGTTCGTCTTTGGCATCATCGCCATCATCGTCTCGATCTTCTGGCAGAACAGGGTACGTATTATCGAACAGACTCCATTCGGTGGCATACTGAACGCTTTTCTGCGTTTAGCCGTGCCTGAAAACGTCACCTAAATTCATGTTCGCTTTCACCTAAGTCCACTGATCGTTTCACTTGGCCCGCCAGAAGTAACAACCAAACAAGTGGCACTCAACCTCTCAACACAACGCTGCTTTCTATCTTTAACCAGTGGTGAATGATGACTTTTCAGATCTTGTATCTCATCTACGCTGGACTGATGGCCGTCGTGTTCATGGTGGTTGGTCTATTCTCGATTTTGAAAATTTGTCTTGTTTCATTGTAATAGTGCACTGTTGTAGTAAGAGTACAGTGTCTTAAACCTGTCAGTTTTTTCGCAGAATATAGAGCATACGAAGCTTTAAATGAAAGAAAAGAATGAACGGGGATCGGGTTTTGGTTGGAATCCACTTTTTGTGGCGAAATACGTCTTCTTTCCAAACCGATCCCATTCTTCCTTCTTTCGCAGGCTGTCCGTATTCCGCTAACACAGATGACAGGTTTTTGCAAACATATGTTGCGCCCAGTTTACAATGTGTCGCAATGTTGCAGTACTTGGCAATCGACGTGCAAATGCTGATGGGCGGCAAGAAGTACGAGCTGTCGCCGGAGGACTGGGTGTTCGCAGCAATACAGCTCTTCATGGACATCATCTACATCTTCTGGTTCCTGCTGCAGTTGATTGGTGGCTCCAGTAACAAGTGAGGCACACACCTTCAAACATTGCTGCTTGGCTTAGTTGATCTTTGAAAGCTGTCCACGCATGCGGATAAACAACGGTATCATTCCAACTCAACCAATAACCAATGAGGGCAGTTTGCCGAAGCTCATTCAGATTCGTAATTAATTTTTCGAATTCGAACATTGATAGTCCGGTTCCTGATTACCTGGTTGCTTTTGTACCTTTACGTTGTCTTTTTGCACTTTTTTCAATGCACGCTGTTCCTGGGGTAATTTTGGAATTTCTACAGTTTTTTTACGAAAGAATTGCTCCAGTTCAGAAGAGTACTATTTTTGCCGAAATTGAGTTTAAAAAGTTGCGATTTTTTATCAAAGTGACCATCTAACCAGATTTATCACCGCATGCACTCACAAAATGTCTAACAAAAACAGCTAGTTGCTTATCTCAGTTGCTTTAACTAAGATCCATATAATTCACCTTTTTTCAGCGACTAAGAGCAAAAAAGTAAGTGAACGTGATCGTTTGGATAGAACTGGGTAACTGAATAGTTGAAAAGCCGAACATCAACCGCAATCATACTTTTTTCCCTTTTTGTTTATTTGCACTTCTGTGACCAGTCGTGATGGTCTGTATTTATAGTGCTCTTGTTTTTGCTATTGTGCTTTTTTGGTTTTTCTCATTTTACTTTCATGTCCTAAACACTATAGATGTTTTTTCTTCGTTGCGCTTTGCTATTTGTTTTTCAACACTGGTCTTGTGTGTCCATTCAGTTCTTTTCTGGTGTTTGCCGTCAGCTTGTTTTCCTTTTTGTGTGGCAGTTGTTATTTGTTTCAGGTGTCAGCTGTCGACGTACCATTGTTGTAGCATGTGCTTGTTGCAACGATTCGAATGAGTTACCTTTGAAATATAGCTCACATGGCAGCAATGCGTGCATGTCAGTGCTTGCTCGTCAGGCTCAGACCCATTGTAACTTTTGCACGATGTCAGTGTTTTTTTTTCAAACCTGTCACTTTTTAGCTAAATACGGCACCCGCGAAAGAAGTCAGGATAGAAAAAGACATCTTTCGCCACAAATGGGGTTCTTGATTGTCCGACCAAACCAGACTCCCGTTCATTTTTCTTTCACTCAAACTTTCGCCAAAAATTGACCGGTTTAAAGAAATATACTGTATTTGTGCTGGGCTGGAGGTAAAAAATTCAAAAATTGATCTAAAAAATGGCACTTTTTTCTCAGCAAGTTGGCTCAACGCTGGTGTGAAACTGTGTGTTAGGATTTTCAATGCCAGGTTTAATGCCAGTGTGACTAGTCCTTTTTGATCATAACTTGTTGTTGATTATTCATTTAGCAGTCACTGCAATGAATGCACCCCTTTTCAGCTGACATCTGTGTGCGGCCGTCGTCATCAAGAAAATGTGATTTTGTTCAACAAAATGAGTAAATTCAGAAAAAGATGGTGTTTACATCGTTGTTTGAATTGATTGCTATATCAACTGGTAAAAAGAACAGCTTATTACTTTTCTAGCGGACTGAGCGCACGACTGAACGCACCCACTTATGTTGCATCACGTTTCAACGTGCCACTGATCGGTGCAGCCAGGTCAGGTGCACGCTCACCGACTGTCATGTCGCGTGCATGCATCCAGTGGGTGCGGTCAGTCTGCGAACCCCTCAGTCGAATTCGATGCTATGTAACTTGTAGTTCGCTTCGCTGTTGTGTTCTTTCTGTCATTTTCATCGCCCCTCCCGTGTGTCCCATTTCTCAGTTCCAACAATTCCATGGTACTGTGCACACCATGGTATTGAGCAATTTGGCTCGAAAGTCTCACAGGATAGTCTTTTTACCCCAGTGATAAGTTATTTTTACAGACAGTGTATTGCTGTTATTTCATCAACAACACCTGTACGTGACGTCACATCAAGCGGTTCGCGGTTTTCTGTTCCAATCATTTTTTAATAATGTTGAAGCAAATTAATTTGCTTTGTACAGTTGATTAAGATTTAAGCGGCATTCATGAAGCAGCATTTAGTGACGCGTAGCTGTGTTAAAACATAGCTACGCGGTTCACTAAATACTGCTTCATGAATGCCCCTTTACATTGTGAATAGCTCTGTTGTGTGTTGCTGCATGCAAGCTACGCGATTCACTAAATACTGCTTCATGAATGCCCCTTTACATTGTGAATGGCTCTGTTGTTGTGTTGTGTGCTGTGTTGCTGCATGCACAGACACAGTGCTCGTGAGAATGTGTGCGCGTGCGCCATTCATCAATAAACGAGACCACAGACCACCGATGTGTACTCTGTAAAAGCACATTTTTGAACGCATTGAAACAACGTTGGATTTCTTGTTGGGATTTTTTTTGAAAAGACGGCTAAAGTTAGAATCAGGTGTTAGCAGAATTGTTTTTTCAAGTCGAAAGGTTTAATTGAGGTGTCGTCGTTCTTAGTTTGTTGTCATTGTATTTCAATGAGTCAGTTCTTACTGTGGTTGGTTTATTTGTTAACTGTCGTAACGTTTTATTCAAGTTTGTCTTGTTGTTTTCAAAGGTTTTGAAAGTGTTGATATATAGGGTGTCTCGAAAACAGTACAATGGGCAAAACTGCTCGTTATCGAGTTTGATCCAACTTTTGAGTCTGAAATTTTAAACACTGAAAAATTTATGCTATTTGTTGTTGCCATTTATTGTAAAAAATCATCAGAAAATTCTGAAATTTGGGTGCACAGCAACAATTTTTATTCAACGTAAGAAATCAGACAAGCTCGTGCTTGGTAAAAAAATCAGACAAGTTCATGCTTGTTTCTTGGCCTAAAGCTGACCCAGAGGTGTGTAAATTTAACGCATGCTTTGTTGGTAAAAATGTGTGCAGAAGGTAATTATTGAATGTTCTTTCAAGGATTTCATCTGTTCTGCGATCCGTCAAAGGCTAGAGTTTTTCCACCGGATAGAGAAGTTGTGAAAAATCAAGCTTCAGTTTGGCTCACTTCAATTTTCAGACGAAGTTGGTGATTTTTCTTCAAGAAAATTCTTTTACTTGAAAAACTATTAATACTGTTACTGTGACAGTTTCAATGAATCGAAGTGGGCAGAACAAAAGTGCAAAAACATGCAAAAGGACAATAATCGTAGCGCGTGTATTTGTGACGGACGATTTGCAACCTGGAAGTTCTATTGCTGTGCTAGTGTGTTGGGTTGTTTGAGCCTTTCGTCGGCTTTTTGTTTGAGCGTTTGGTAACTTGGCGTTTGAGCATTCCATTCTTTAATATTCAAAAGAAATTTTAACACAACTAATGGCAAATACGTGGTGAACTGTGTTCCAGATTCAACCATTGAACGAAGCTCGAGAACAAGCCGTTTTATCCTTTGTAGTTTTTTATGAGACTCTCTGTATTTCTGCTTCTGAAGTGATCGCAAAAAGCTAATGATAATGAACGTTTTTTCTCTTTGTTGTATTTCCATGTATTTTTGAGTCAGTTCACGCACACTGAAGAAATTGCTGTAGCGAAGCAACAAGCAGGCATATTGCTGGGTAATATTTTGCTTGCTAATTTTGTCATTGTCCTGTGTTATTGAAGTTGATTGAAAATTTTGAGTTCAAGAATTGACTACTGGGATGGCCTTTGGAACAATGAATGCGAAATGGTTGAACTGTCAAAATAATCGAATGCTTATTGCGTTGCTTAATCAACCAAAAGTAAAATGTTGATTGTTGTCTTACTTTTTGGTCGTTTCTGGGTAACAATAAAAGAGAAAACGCTTTTATGGTCACCAAAGATTACTGCAGGTTTTGCGACCCGGTTTAAAAACCGAACAGCAGTAATTGCGCGAAGTATCACCTGAAAAGTTCTAAAAAGGTTTGAAAAACGCTGCAGTTGAAAGATCAGATTCGTTTTTTTTTGAGTTCTTTTGTTTGTCACTTGGGTCAGGTTTTTTTCATGCTTAAACCTGTCAAACGCTGAATAAAAATACAATTGGAACTTTGGAAAAGACATTTTTGACATGCCATGCAACTCGTTGCTGAACGCAGTTGCACAGGGGTTTTTGACATGTGTCATGTAGCTTAGCCACCACAGTTTTGGTCATTTATCTAAGGAGAAAAATCGCAGGTGATAATAACACTGAAGAAACGGTCACTTATCGATAGATCCGACAACAGACTGCACTTCCATTGTTTCTCGGCGCTTTCATCAGCTAGATTGAGCAATTTAAAAATGGTATGTCATTTATTTTCACGCTTCATTCATATTTTTGAATGCTTGGGTATAATCAGTAAAATTTGATTGATTATCACTCGTCAGAACATGTAAAAATGGTAATATAGATACCAAAGTTCGTAGTTTTCAAAGTTGGTTGAACAAAAGCCTGTCCTGTTTTGCATGAATTCTGATAAGGTGGATACATTGTGGATCCTGTATCATCCGATGTGCTGACTTTTGTACGTCTGAAAATTTGAATGATGGACGTTTTCCGTGTCACATTCATCTGGCATTGGTTCTAATCAGCAGTGGGCTCAATCGTGTGATTGATAAACGTTCATCAGAATCAAATAAAAAAACTTCGGCGAGAGCCATTTAAAAGGATTGGAACGAGTGGAGTCAGTATCATTCTTTCTATGCTGTGTTCTGAACAAACTTCTGAATTCTTCTTTTATACCGCAGCAAGTTTGATTCTGTGGTCTGCTGCACGGCAAATTGTTTCCGTTGTTTGCTTTACAAATTGAAAGCGCGTCACAGAAACTCATTTGTTTTGTGCATCATAGGGTGAAAACAATTTTCACAAAATATCGCACGTCCGAGACGGAACACAAAAAAAGAGAAATGCATCAAAGTGGCTCAAGTTTGCTGCTTCGGTTGCTCGCATGGTTGGCGGTTGCTTTGCTGGTGGTGCACGCCAGCACACCCCGCGACGAGGCACCGCTTCCCTCGTTCACATCGCCCACTGACCCGGCAAAAAACCTGGTGCATGTTCAAAAAAATAATCACAAAAATTGCGTTCTGTTGCTTGAAGTCTTCCGATGAAAAAGCGAACGGTTTCAGACGGCACTGCTGCAAGCGGAGCACAACGAAGACGACACTTGTGCGAAGCAGATCAACCAGTTGGCGGTGATCAGCGAGCGGGTGCAGTTGCAGACGGCGCACGCGTTCGACCAGTTTACAACTGTCGCAAGCACGCTCGAGCACAACCGACGCGGCAAGCCAGGCGCCAGCGGTGTAGAAGGTACATGATAACTCGCACATTTAGCTGTTCTCTTTAACCGTGTCTGTTTTTTAACGCTGATAGATGTTCGTTTGTGTTTGTTGAACGCTAGTTTCTCGCTTGTTGATTGTTCTCGCAATTTCTGACTGTAAAACTGACCAAGCTTTGTTGCTTTATCTGTGGCTGCGCGTCACAGCTTGCAAAAGCAGCTGTCTAGTCCAAGTAAATGAGTTCACGAGTTTTACAAAGTCAACAAGAAAAATGACTACAGTCCAACTCTAAAATCTAGGGAATAAGCTGATTAGTTGGCGGTTACGGTATGAACGCTTTCTGTGCAAACCAAACTCAGCCCCCACAGCAATGCCTAGGGATGGAAAAACCGTTTTTTTATATTTTTGAAAAGAAACCGGTTTCTTTTCACAGTTTAAAACTGTTACAATTGAGCAAGAAAAGCTGGCTAAAACCTGTTCTTGTCGGTTTTGTGAACAATAATCAACGATGTTCTAGTCACCAACAGGCATCATAACTCAATAACTCAACAGGTGGATTCGACGATAAAAATTTGGATTTGTTTCGACGACTGAAAATTTAGATTTTCTGTTGGTAAAAAACCGGTTTTTTTATTTTTGGTGTAAAAAGAAACCGGTTAAAAAACGGTTTCTTTTCATGAATAAAACGGTTTCTTTTCCGTGCCATCCCTCCCTAGCAAGGCGCGCCTGCACAGAAAACATGCATCACGTGACCACCAACCAATCAGCTGATTTCCTATAATTTAGAGTTCCGATTGTATTTATTTGATCTTCAAGCTCTTTTTCGACAGGATCTAATGGCGAGAAAGGAAGCCTGGGCAACTCGGGTAACATTGGAACTATTGGAAGCGACGGCGAAAACGGTGAACGTGCTTATTTTCATTGAAAATTTGATTCTGACAGGTATGTAAATCTGATGAATAAATGGGCACAATTCGTAAAAAATATTTGTGTCTATGTCAGGGATCAATGGCAACGTTGGGAAGACAGGAGCTCGTGGACTTCGTGGTGAGACCGGCCAACTCGGGGTGCTCGGTCCGGCTGGCGATGTTGGCGCGAATGAGGGCGTCGGTGGTGATCGCGGAGAGCAAGGCCAGCAAGGAGACAAAGGCGCACCAGGTATAGTGTGTGCTGTACACGTTGCGTGCACGTGCACGAATTTTTGAAATTCATTTTGAACTTTTGGAAATTTTTGTTTTTTTTGCGTTTTTGAAATTCAGTTGTTACGAAATGTGTGTTATCTTTTTCAAAGTTTTGCGACCAAACGCTTACAAGGTAGATAGAAAATCAGTTCTTGTTTGATGTGGGAATTCAAAATTGGTGAAATGACTCCAGTCTTTGTTGTACTGCAGAGTAACTTGGGCAATTTTGAATTGCCCCATAATTGCCCCATCAAGCGGGAATTTGGTTTCGTTTCAAGGTGTTCGCAGAATCAAAAAAGCGTCACTACGATCATATCGCCACTACAGCATGTACGATCAGTTTCAAATCAAAGAACGTTCATTTGTGTGTTTGTAGGGAACGAAGGCAACCGAGGTGACGCCGGTGCGCAGGGAGAGCAAGGCGACCTTGGAGAGACAGGCGACCCTGGAGAGACGGTGTTTATACAAGCTACGGCAACTGACAATGATGACACAATCAGTGCTGCTGTTCGCGCCGTTGGTCTGTTGCACCGATAATGAAACACTCAGTTCTTTATTTAGACTAGCATTTTGACCTGTGCCTACGGCTTGGATTAAAAAATACGTTTTTGATTTTGATTTTAAGCAACCGCTGTTCTAGATTTCTAGATAGCAAGATTCGTTGATGTTCAAAGCATGCTGTACCCGTCGATGCCTAATTATTTGCATCTACTTTTTGAAAATCACACATCTCAGCAAACGATAATACTTCGTTGGCATAGAAACAATCTTCACCAACTTTTTTCAAGCAACGTTCTTTTGAGGATTTTGTTGCTGTTGATCATAACCTGATTTGGTCACCTATAGGGATGGCACAAAAATGAAACCTTTTTTCATGAAAAGAAACCTTTTTTCAAGAAATTGCAAAAAAGTGGCACGCACACACAGACACACACGGACAGACAAATTGTAAATTTAGTAGTAGTAGACTAGCCAGTTGACCCGTGCCTACGGCACGGGTAACTGATAAATACAATTATTATCTTTAAGTGGATTTGCCCGATTTTGGTTTTCTGAAGCGTGCTAAAAATGCATTGCATTTTGATTTTGAGCTGCTTTAGTCGTTCCCGTTCAAATTATCAAAAACAATCTTCTGATCAAGAACACAATCTTTACTGCAATCCGTTTTAAAATTAAAAACAATCTTTTTTAATCACCAATGGTCAATTGTTGTTCCCGTCAAAAATATGTAAAGCGATTTTAAAGTTAATTGAATTGAAACGACAAAAAGAAACGTTTTACAAAATCGTTTTGAATATAATTTGTAATTGCAATTTTGAAGTTTTGTTTTTCAAATTGACACATTTCTAATTAAACTCGCATATTGAAAACAAATGGATGGATGGATGGATGGATGGATGGATGGAAATTTAAAATGAGAAGTTTATATTTTTGCTGTCATGTTTTTTACCCGTTCACCCTGCGCTAAGCCAATCCTTTTTTGTGAAGTGAAAATATAAGAAATGAACAAAAAATATTAAACAGTGACGTTGTTTATAAATACCCATTTAAAAAATACTGTTTTTTATACCTTAACATATCTATATAAGCCAAGCCTTTTTGGGAAGTAAAAATGAATGGGGAAACAAAATGTCGTCAATAATTAGATGTACCGTTTATTTGGTAAGACAATGGTTTATTTGGAGCAGGGAGTCTCAAAAGAGCCAGTTTTATTAATCTGCTTTTCATGCGCCACTGTTTGTTTGAAAGCCGCCTAAGTCAAGTCTTTTTGTAAGTTAAAAAATGAAAATTATTGTAAAACATAAAAGTGTCGTTTTTAAAATTACCGTTTTAGAAACATATTGTTTCTTTTCTCGTTTATCCTAACACAAGCTAACCTATTTGTGTAGTGAAACAGAATGGATGATATAAAAAATGAAATTTATTTTTAAATACTCAATTTAAAATTTTAATTTTGCGTTCTTTATTTTACAGTTTAATGTTTATGTTGCGTTTAATTAAACCTGAGGAATTGAAAATAAATGTAAAATGCATTTTTTCAGTGCAAAAACCATTTTAGATTTTGCTTTCCAATAGTAAGACCATTTTTAATTAACAATGCGTTTTGTTAATAAGCCCGTTTCTTCTGATTTCGCTATTGATTTTTAGATTTGTTTAGATCAAACTTTTAAAACAGCATCTTAGTTTGGGCTGTATGTGTTAGTCTAAGCTAACTTTTCAGTAAAATTATAAAGAAGAATATTGGTATGAACGCATTATTGAAGACATTGAAAGTAGACTAGATAGATTATGCGGTCGGTGTTTTCAACAGCTACCATGTGGTCTTTCAATTTTCTGTTACGTGAGAACTGAAAAATTCATCAAATGTCAAGTAGTTGAACATATCGAGTTTCTAAAAGATTGAAGAACTAATCATTCATATTACTCGTGATCGAGACTTTGCAGGTGACGCGTGCTCGTCAGATGGTGACTGTGACGCTACAGCTCCTGCGTGCAACTTTTTTTCATCTCCAAATCAGTGTGGTTTGTGTACACTATCTTTCATGAAATATTCTATGAAAAGTGCATTCAAGGGATCGTCTAGGTGCGGCCGCTAAGGTCTCGGCCGTTGAACGTTCGGCTGTGCAGTCTTCGGCCGTGTAGGTTTCGACCGCTTGACAGATTTTTTATAACACTGAAAACGGTGTCGGTGTACGACCGTTCATGGTACGGCCGTAATGTTAGAGCATACAGGTTGTCTAACCAGCTTTTTGTATCCAAATGGGTGCAAGTTGTCTTTTTAGCTACGTGTATCATTTTAGAAAATGATGCAAATAGCATCCCAGAATTATTAGTGCAGAAAAGAAACCATCAAAACTTGATCACCAAAACTGTATTTTACAGTTCTAAGTTTTACATCTCATGCTTGAACATGTTTATCTAATCGGCCATAAGAGATCCATTAACGTCGCTCTCCTGTTTATTACTACAAACCATGAAGGTGAATAAGTGAAGATTTTCTCTCACCCTTTCAGCTGATATATCCTGACCGTTCATCTGACCATATCTGACTATTTCAGATAAACCAACGGGGAAAATCGAGAACAGATAAATTAAAAATATGCAAGTAAGATAGAAATGGTGTTTGTTTCTGTTGTTGATTATGTCGATTTCTAATCTGAGCAAAACGCTCATCTCTAAATTTTCACTTTTTCACAATTTTCCATCAGTGTTTGTGCGGAAACTTGTGTGAAACAACAGAAAAACCGATTACTGACGACATCAGCTAGTATCTGATACATGTAAACATTTCAAGCAAAGCACAAAGTAATTGAGGGGCACACATGAACATACAACAACATATAACAACAACATGAAAGCGTCTTTATTTAGTGAACTCCGTGTGCGCGCGCATGTTTATTTACGACGTGATCTGGCGGCCGAAGCCTTGCTCGTCTGTAGCCAGTACGGCCGAAAACTGCACGGCCCAGGCATGCACGGCCGAACATAGTGTGGCCGAAACCTGTGCGGCCGAAGACAAGCACGGCCGAACTATAACCAACCCGCATTCAGTTATGAATAAACTAAACACACGCAGCCACTAATAATCAATAGGCACTGTGATCAACAATGTTTTATGCTATATTCAAACGAAGTGATTGTAATGGTCGATTGCTTGACCTCTGTTGTAATGTGCTAAAAACATTGGTTGCATCTTTCAGTGCTTTGCACCCAGGACTTTCATTGCAATACTGTAAATCCAACGTTACCGGCTTGCAAATACCTGGTTGACCAAGGCGCACTAACGTTCAGTTGCGGTGCGCTCTTTTCCTGTTTGAACAATTCTTTGTCTTTTTAAGTTTATTCCATTTATTTATATGCTGTTTGAAGAATAATTTGTCTTTTTAAAGTTTATTCCATTTATTTTTATGCAAAACAGTGTTTTTGTTTCAAACAATTCCAGTTCAATGTACAATGGACACGCACTGCAGCAGCAACGCAGCAAACATGCAAGCATGTAATCCGTTCAACAGCCAGTGCGGTTGGTTCATTTGTCAGATTCGGGTGCTCATCAAAAATGTTGTTAGTTTAAAAAGTCAACGTCTCACCGATGCACCGATGTGTCGATGAAATCGAACGTTGTTTTTGCAGTTGAATGCATCTACGACGGTCACTGTGCTGCGAACCCAGTGGATTCACGCCACTGTAATCTAATCACACAAACTTGCGGTGATTTGCTTTTCTTTCACTGATGAATTATTATATTTTTTTCTGTTGAATTAAATTCTCTTTTGTAAAATTCTTGTGCTGCTGTGCACAAACTACAGGGTGATCCAAAAAACTTCCAAAAATAAGAATCGGCTTGAATTGGATCCTTTTGGATCACCGTATTTTTCATACTCAGCATTTGTGGTGGTTCGCCGAGTGAAATCAACAAAATATTTCTTTTAGTTCAATGCTACATGGATTTTCATTGCGCTGCCTTATTCAATCAAGGAAATGCTGCTGGTTTATCGTGTTACGCAGATTATCTTGGTGGTGATAACACTTGCGGTGAGTCACGCATTTTCAGATTATCGCTACCAATATTCAACATGAATACTAGTTTCAAATATGAATATCAAAATAATTGCTCCAGTTCAATGTACAATGAACCAACAGTGCGCGCAACCAACGCCGTTTTGTGACATCGAATCTACAAGAGTGTGCCGTACGTCTGCAGCTTCTGTTTGAAAAAATCTACCTTTTCTAGGATGGCTAAAAATTCTTGCGAAAATGAAGATCTGTAAAAGAAACTCTCAGCAATTGATCCATTGCAGATGCATGCGTGGTTATTCTTTTTTTGTAATGTACAGGGTGTTTCAGAAGAAGTGGGTAAGAAGTGTTTGACGCGTTATTGCTCGAGTTGTATTGAACCTTTACTAACGAAATTTTAGATAGTTATTTAGGAATATCTGCAGAGCAGAACAGAAAAAGTTTCAAAAACAGAAAAGAAAATACTAGATCACACGATACCACCGGACAACAAAAACAACACTCAATGCAAAAGTTCAAAAGAACACTTAAAAATGTGTGTGGCGATAACAGCAAGCATCAACAGCAACGACAACAGTCAACTCAATCAAACTTCTCAAAGTGTCCAGCATGAGCTTCAATGTATCCGCCACGGGCATGTAAGTACGCGCATGTACGTTGGTTCCAAAAGGTCTAACACGTTCCAAAAGCCGGTAAATATAAAACAAAAACAAACACATCGGATTAAAAAAACATTTTGTATTCATGCATGCAACGATTCGGCTGCATACAAGCTAATGTTTTACGCCGGTGCAATACAATGAATTTTTCTGAAATTTTGCACAAATCTAATTTAAGTCTTTCTGAACAACTGTCAAAAATTTTATTGAATATAGTTCAACACAACTCGAGAAATAACGCTTCAAACACCTACCCACTACTTCTGTAACACCCTGTATTTTATTCATTTAGGTGAATGCGTACAAGCTGATTGTTTTGGTAGCACTCCATTCTGCGACGCTGGCGGCACTGGTGCTTGTCGTGAGTTTCATGGCGGAGTAATTATTTAGTAATGTTTGATTTGTTGTTTTCTAATGTGTTTTATTCATTTAGGTGAATGCGTGCAAGCCGATTGTACTGGTACAAACACTCCATTCTGCGACGCTGGCAACACTGGTGCTTGTCGTAAGTTGCTAGGCGGTGTAATTATTCAGTAATGTTTGATTTATTGTATATGTAACGTGTTTTATTCATTTAGGTGAATGCGTACAAGCCGATTGTACTGGTACAAACACTCCATTCTGCGACGCTGGCAACACTGGTGATTGTCGTGAGTTGCTTGGTGGTGTAAATATTTAGTAATGATTGATTTATTGTTTTTGTAATGTGTTTTAATCATTCAGGCGAATGCGTGCAAGCCGATTGTACTGGTACAAACACTCCATTCTGCGACGCTGGCAACACTGGTGCTTGTCGTGAGTTGCTTGGCGGTGTAATTTGGTAATGTTTGATTTGTTGTTTTTGTAATGTGTTTTATTCATTTAGGTGAATGTGTACAAGCAGATTGTACTGGTACAAACACTCCATTCTGCGACGCTGGCAATACTGGTGCTTGTCGTAAGTTGCTTGGCGGTGTAATTATTTGGTAGTGTTTGATTTATTGTTTTTGTAATGTGTTTTATTAATTTAGGTGAATGCGTACAAGCCGATTGTACTGGTACAAACACTCCATTCTGCGACGCTGGCAACACTGGTGCTTGTCGTGAGTTGCTTGGCGGTGTAATTATTTCGTAATGCTTGATTTATTGTTTTTGCAATGTGTTTTATTCATTTAGGTGAATGCGTACAATCTGATTGTACTGGTACAAACACTCCATTTTGCGACGCTGGCAACACTGGTGCTTGTCGTGAGTTGCTTGGCGGTGTAATTCTTTTGTTTAATAGTGTTTGATTTATTGTTTTTGTAATGTGTTTTAATCATTTAGGTGAATGCGTACAAGCCGATTGTACTGGTACAAACACTCCATTCTGCGACGCTGGCAACACTGGTGCTTGTCGTGAGTTGCTTGGCGGTGTAATTATTTCGGGTTGCTTGATTTATTGTTTTTGTAATGTGTTTTATTCATTTAGGTGAATGCGTACAATCCGATTGTACTGGTTCAAACACTCCATTCTGCGACGCTGGCAACACTGGTGCTTGTCGTGAGTTGCTTGGCGGTGTAATTATTTTTATTTCGAAATGTTTGATTTATTGTTTTTGTAATGTGTTTTATTCATTTAGGTGAATGCGTACAAGCCGACTGTACAGGTACAAACACTCCATTTTGCGACGCTGGCAACACTGGTGCTTGTCGTGAGTTTCTTGGCTGTGTAATTATTTCAGTAATGTTTGATTTATTGTTTTTGTAATGTATTTTATTCATTTAGGTGAATGCGTACAAGCCGATTGTACTGGTACAAACACTCCATTCTGCGACGCTGGCAACACTGGTGCTTGTCGTAAGTTGCTTGGCGGTGTAATTAAATGGTAGTGTTTGATTTATTGTTTTTGTAATGCGTTTTATTAATTTAGGTGAATGCGTACAAGCCGATTGTACTGGTACAAACACTCCATTCTGCGACGCTGGCAACACTGGTGCTTGTCGTGAGTTGCTTGGCTGTGTAATTATTTCGTAATGCTTGATTTATTGTTTTTGTAACGTGTTTTATTCATTTAGGTGAATGCGTACAATCCGATTGTACTGGTACAAACACTCCATTTTGCGACGCTGGCAACACTGGTGCTTGTCGTGAGTTGCTTGGCGGTGTAATTCTTTTATTTTTATTTAATAGTGTTTGATTTATTGTTTTTGTAATGTGTTTTAATCATTTAGGTGAATGCGTACAAGCCGATTGTACTGGTACAAACACTCCATTCTGCGACGCTGGCAACACTGGTGCTTGTCGTGAGTTGCTTGGCGGTGTAATTATTTCGGGTTGCTTGATTTATTGTTTTTGTAATGTGTTTTATTCATTTAGGTGAATGCGTACAATCCGATTGTACTGGTTCAAACACTCCATTTTGCGACGCTGGCAACACTGGTGCTTGTCGTGAGTTGCTTGGCTGTGTAATTATTTCAGTAATGTTTGATTTATTGTTTTTGTAATGTGTTTTATTCATTTAGGTGAATGCGTACAAGCCGATTGTACTGGTACAAACACTCCATTCTGCGACGCTGGCAACACTGGTGCTTGTCGTGAGTTACTTGGCGGCGTAATTATTTAGTTATGTGTGATTTTTTGTTTTTGTAAGATGTGTTATTCATTTAGGTGAATGCGTACAAGCCGATTGTACTGGTACAAACACTCCATTCTGCGACGCTGGCAACACTGGTGCTTGTCGTAAGTTGCTTGGCGGTGTAATTATTTGGTAGTGTTTGATTTATTGTTTTTGTAATGCGTTTTATTAATTTAGGTGAATGCGTACAAGCCGATTGTACTGGTACAAACACTCCATTCTGCGACGCTGGCAACACTGGTGCTTGTCGTGAGTTGCTTGGCGGTGTAATTATTTCGTAATGCTTGATTTATTGTTTTTGTAACGTGTTTTATTCATTTAGGTGAATGCGTACAATCCGATTGTACTGGTACAAACACTCCATTTTGCGACGCTGGCAACACTGGTGCTTGTCGTGAGTTGCTTGGCAGTGTAATTCTTTTATTTTTATTTAATAGTGTTTGATTTATTGTTTTTGTAATGTGTTTTAATCATTTAGGTGAATGCGTACAAGCCGATTGTACTGGTACAACCACTCCATTCTGCGACGCTGGCAACACTGGTGCTTGTCGTGAGTTGCTTGGCGGTGTAATTATTTCGGGTTGCTTGATTTATTGTTTTTGTAATGTGTTTTATTCATTTAGGTGAATGCGTACAATCCGATTGTACTGGTTCAAACACTCCATTTTGCGACGCTGGCAACACTGGTGCTTGTCGTGAGTTGCTTGGCGGTGTAATTATTTAGTAATGTTGAATTTATTGTTTTTGTAATGTGTTTTAATCATTTAGGTGAATGCGTACAAGCCGATTGTACCGGTACAAACACTCCATTCTGCGACGCTGGCAACACTGGTGCTTGTCGTGAGTTACTTGGCGGCGTAATTATTTAGTTATGTGTGATTTTTTGTTTTTGTAATATGTGTTATTCATTTAGGTGAATGCGTGCAAGCTGATTGTACTGGTAGCACTCCATTCTGCGACGCTGGCGGCACTGGTGCTTGTCGTGAGTTTCTTGGCGGTGTAATTAATATGAGAGTTGAAATTTGGGATACATCTACTCTAGAAAGTTGCATTTTTGGAGTCACTGTTGGTGGCGGATTTTTTTGTGTTTTTAAGGAGATGCAGGGATTGTCGATTTTTTTTGAAACTCCAAGTTATCCGAATCTACCTGTTTATCCGGGCCACTGCCTTCTTAAAACATTTGACCACAGAACTGACATTTTCTGGTACATTCTGTTCTATCGTTGCTAATCAAATGTTTCTTTTAGTCACTGATCAGCTCCAAAACCCCATATTTAGAATGCGTTTCTAAAGCGAAATCCAAGACGACAAATGCTTAATGAGCATATAAAATCTTCACAGGCTGTCAGCTTCGGGGGGTACAATTCCGGTCCGCTAATTCCGGCCTGAAGAGTTCCGGCCCACTCATTCCGGCCCGACGAATTCCGTCCCGAAGAATTCCGGCTCGAACATTTCGGCCTGGGATAATTCCGGCCCGAAGAATTTCGGTCTGAAGAATTCCGGCCCGGAGAAATCCGGCCGGAGAATTCCGGCCCGGAGAATTTCGGCCCGGAGAATTTCGACCCGGAGAATTCCGGCCCGATGAATTTTCGCCAGCACGAACAATATTAAACGACATGAAGTAATTTTTTTGGTAGTAAAATATCGATGTTCACTCACATGTTACAGCGTATTTTCAATGATGTTCAACCCATGGGGGTTTATTAGAGGTAATACGGTAATAGCGTTTGTACGGCTGATGCAACACACGCGCAATACACAACACACACGTGCACACGAGGTTTTAAGGGTAATATGTCATGTCAAAGAAAATTTTTGTTGAATTTTCCAAAAACTGTGCCAAAAAATGACATTTTCAAAGCATATTTGGGTGTTTTTTAATTTAAAAAAACCGGCATTTTGTTTTTTTAATTATTAAATTAAAATTTTTTTTCGGTTTATTTAAATTAATTAAAATTTTCTGTTAGAAATTTTAACTTTACAGCTTAGACTTACAGTCGAACTCAATAAAATGTGGAATCAGCTGATTGGTCGGCCGAGGGGAGGCTGCTTACACTTCGCACCCTTTTTTTTCGTGGATGTGGATTCTATTGAAACGTGTTTCTTTTGAATGAGTGTGTATTTCAAGCATCCTTTTCATGCTAAAAATAAACTGAAAGGGTTGGAGAACTGCGAAATTCAGACTTTTTTATTAAACAGCTCAAAATGCATTTTTTATTGACGACGACGACGACGACGTCGTCGCTTAATTTTTGCGTGTGAACTGAAAGACAAAAGCCTGAAATGAGTGCGTTGTGTAGCCAGCTGAAGGGGGTTTCATTCCTAGCTGACCGATCGACATGGGTCCGCAATTAAAAAAATGCGTTCCGACTTCGCGGACGACGACGACACGACGACGACTTTGCTTTCATCTTTTTCATTTTCACCGTTTTCAAGTTGTTTTTGGTAAGCTACTGTGTTCATATACTTGGTGCACGCAGCAAACCATGCACAGCGCACTCCTTTCAGGCTTTTGTCTTTCAGTTCACACGTAAAAATTAAGCGACGACGTCGTTGTCGTCATCAAACAAAAAATACATTTTGAGCTGTTGATTTAAGAAAATTCTGAGTTTTGCAGTCTCCAACCCTTTGAGTTTATTTTTAGCATGAAAAGAGTGCTGGAAATTTACACTCATTCAAAAGAAACACGTTTCAATAGAATCCAGATCCACGAAACAAGAAGGGTGCGGAGTGTGAGCAGCCTCCCCTCGGCCGACCAATCAGCTGATTCCACATTTTATTGAGTTCGACTGTAGGCTGGACAAAATCTGATAGCCAGAAGCATGCAAAAAACATTGGAGGTCATTATCTTCTACTTATTGGAACAAAAAATACAAATCTGAGGCACAATTCTGCAAGGCATTTTAAAAATAGTTCACGACGTGAACATATCGATAGTTGGTCACCAAAAATCACTTCGTTTTGTTCATGCTAGTAAAAATTCACCGGGCCGCAACTCTTCGGGCCGGAATTTCGCGAGCCGCGACAGTACATGAACCGCACTACACAGCAAATATGCATGTAAATTTACAGGTGGGTGCGTGCCAAACGATTGTACAGTACCGACGCCAGTTTGCAACAGTGCCACCGGTGCTTGCGGTAAGTAGCTGCTTGTTGTGTAATAATCAAGTTTTTTTTGGAATTGCACTTGCACGCGTATCAGAAATCAAACGGTACCACCGAAGTGCGGTAGTTAATATGTCCATCATTAGCGATCGAAGAGGACGGTGGAAGCCGCCATAATATGGATCATTGGTCGTTCGCGCTAAAATTCCAAAATAAGTTTGTCTCACTCTGTGAGTGTAAAAGGAGCTGAGAATTTTTTCTGCCGCACACAGGTACTATCTTTCTTATTGAACGTCTCGTATCTAGATAATATGCGTTTGCTCGCACAGGTAGGGAAAATGTTTCACGGCTCCGCGGAAATTTGAAATCAGCAAAACTAAACGGCAGTTTTGTGCAGTACCGAAGATGACAGACATTTTTAGGTAGGGGTACCTACCCGTGGGGGGGGGGGTGGAGATGCCAAATTGGGGGGGGGGGGTAGGGTTGGTAAAAAATGTTTTTTATATTTCCAGGAAAAAAACCGGGTTCTTTTCCGTTTTAAAACCGTTTTAAAACCGAAAACTGATTTTTTCCCAGCTCATAAACTTTCCAGAACTTGGCACCTTGAGCTCAAACTAGAAAATAAACCAAAAATAGTGTTTTTGGGCAGCGTAAAACGCTGTTTTCGGGCATACAACCGACCCAGTTTGCTATGTTTTTGTTTTAAATCAAATCAGTTTCGCTTTTATTGGTTTCCAGCACAGCACGTTCTATAATATAATTTTACATTTTATCAATCAATCGAAGAATTGTGACTTTTGACCACGAAGTTTGAAAATTTTTAATGTAAAAACCGTTTTTTATTTTTTTAGGGAAAACTGAAAAAAACCGGTTTTATAAAAAAGAAAAAAAACAGTTTTTTCCTATGCCAACTCTAGGTGGGGGTAAGTGGGACCCCCGGTCGCCTGCTAGAGGGAGTGCACCGGATGCTAATCGATTTATGAGGGGGGTGCCACCCCACCCGCATTTTTTTGCTAATTTTTCAATGAAAAGCGCTATAAATTTTAAAAAATTCGCTAATATAGTTGTTTGTAAGACTAAATAGCGTCATATTCAGTGCATATTTTTAGACTTGGGAACCCAAAAATTATACTTTTCAAGAAAAATTGTAATTTTTGATTAAACATTTGTGATTTTGGAAATATTTAGGGAGCATTTTGGGAGAGAATGGGTACCCACAGGCAGGGTGTTTCCTCCCACCCCCAAAATTTTTTGTTGCGATTTCGCGGGCTGAAACAGTGACCAAAGGGGGGTTTTCGGGTACGTTGAGTTCAAAAATCTTATTTATAAGTTTGCCCGACGCGTCTACTGTGCCCTAAACGCGTATGCCATGGGGATGAGGAGGCAAAATTCCTTGATAATCAATTTTAAATGAAAAAACGCACACCACAAGGAACCTGAAATCCTGTTACAAATACAAATCGAGGTCGCTGAGTCCGAATATAACGTTTATTTTGCCATACGAATTACTCCGCGCCCTAAAAACGGCCTCTATAGGAACGCAAAAGGAAAAAATTGAAAAAATCGGAAACTAGCCAAAAAAAATTGAAAACTAAGCCATAAACACAAATCGAGGTTGCTGAGTCCGAATATGACGTTTATTTTGCCATGCAAATTACTCCGCGCCCTAAAAACGGCTTTTATAGGGACGGAAAGGGAAAAAATTGAAAAAAATCGGAAACTAGTCAAAAAAAATTTGAAAACTAAGCCATAAACACGAATCGAGGTCGCTGAGTCCGAATATGACGTTTAGTTTTTATACAAAATACTCCGCGCCCTAAAAACAGCCTCTATAGAGACGGAAAGGGAAAATTGAAAAATTCGGAAACTAGCCAAAAAATCTGAAAACTAAACCATAAACACAAATCGAGGTCGCTGAGTCCGAATATGACGTTTATTTTGCCATAAGAATTACTCCGCACTTAAAAACGGCCTTTATAGGAACGAAAAGGGGAAAATTTTAAAAAATCGGAAACTAGTCAAAAAATCTAAAAACTGAGCCATAAATACAAATTGAGGCCGCTGAGTCCGAATATAAAATTTATTTTGCCATACCAATTACTCTGCACCCTAAAAAAGGCATCTGTAGGGACGAAAAGAAAAAAATCAAAAAAAATCGGAACCTAGACAAAAATCTGAAAACTGAGCCATAAACACAAATCGAGGTCTTTGAGTCCGAATATGACGTTTATTTTGCCATACGACTTACTCCGCACCCTAAAAACGGCCTTTATAGGGACGAAAGGGAAAAAATCTATTCGGACTCAGCGACCTCGATTTGTGTTTATGGCTTAGTTTTCAGTTTTTTTGCTAGTTTCCGATTTTTTCCCATTTTTTCCTTTTTCGTCTCTATAGAGGCCATTTTTAGGGTGCGGAGTAATTCGTATGTCAAAATAAACGTCATATTTGGACTCAGCGACCTCGATTCGTGTTTATGGCTTAGTTTTTATTTTTTTGACTAGTTTCCGATTTTTTTAATTTTCTTCCTTTTCGTCCCTATAAAGGCTATTTTTAGGGTGCGGAGTAATTCGTATATCAAAATAAACATTATATTCTGACTCAGCGACCTCGATTTGTGTTTATGGCTTAGTTTTCAGATTTTTTTGGCTAGTTTCCGATTTTTTCAATTTTTTCCCTTTCCGTCCCTATAGAGGCCGTTTTTAAGGCGTAGAGTAATTCGTATGGCAAAATAAACGTTATATTCGGACTCAGCAACCTCGATTTGTGTTTATGGTTTAGTTTTCAAATTTTTTTCGGCTAGTTTCTGATTTTTTCAATTTTTTTCCATTTCCGTCCCTATAGAGGCCGTTTTTAGGGCCCGGAGTAATTCGTACGGCAAAATAAACGTCATATTCGGACTCAGCAACCTCGATTTGTGTTTATGGCTTAGTTTTCAGATTTTTTTGGCTAGTTTCCGATTTTTTCAATTTTTTCTCCTTTCCGTCCCTATAGAGGCCGTTTTTAGGACGCGGAGTAATTCGTATCGCAAAATAAACGTCATATTCGGACTCAGCGACCTCGATTTGTGTTTATGGCTTAGTTTTCAATTTTTTTGGCTAGTTTCCGATTTTGTCAATTTTTTCCCTTTTCGTCCCTATGGAGGCCGTTTTTAGGGCGCGGAGTAATTCGTATGGCAAAATAAACGTCATATTCGGACTCAGCGACCTCGATTTGTGTTTATGGCTTAGTTTTCAGATTTTTTTGGCTAGTTTCCGATTTTTTCAATTTTTTCTCGTTTCCGTTCCTATAGAGGCCGTTTTTAGGGCGCGGAGTAATTCGTATGGCAAAATAAACGTCATATTCGGACTCAGCGACCTCGATTTGTGTTTATGGCTTAGTTTTCAGATTTTTTTGGCTAGTTTCCGATTTTTTCAATTTTTTCTCGTTTCCGTTCCTATAGAGGCCGTTTTTAAGGCGTAGAGTAATTCGTATGGCAAAATAAACGTTATATTCGGACTCAGCGACCTCAATTTGTGTTTATGGTTTAGTTTTCAATTTTTTTTCGGCTAGTTTCTGATTTTTTTAATTTTTTTCCCTTTCCGTCCCTATAGAGGCCGTTTTTAGGGCCCGGAGTAATTCGTACGGCAAAATAAACGTCATATTCGGACTCAGCGACCTCGATTTGTGTTTATGGCTTAGTTTTCAGATTTTTTTGGCTAGTTTTCGATTTTTTCAATTTTTTCTCCTTTCCGTCCCTATAGAGGCCGTTTTTAAGTGCGGAGTAATTCTTATGGCAAAATAAACGTCATATTCGGACTCAGCGACCTCGATTTGTGTTTATGGCTTAGTTTTCAGATTTTTTTGGCTAGTTTCCGATTTTTTCAATTTTTTCTCCTTTCCGTCCCTATAGAGGCCGTTTTTAAGTGCGGAGTAATTCTTATGGCAAAATAAACGTCATATTCGGACTCAGCGACCTCGATTTGTGTTTATGGTTTAGTTTTCAGATTTTTTGGCTAGTTTCTGATTTTTTCAATTTTTTTCCCTTTCCGTCCCTATAGAGGCCGTTTTTAGGGCCCGGAGTAATTCGTACGGCAAAATAAACGTCATATTCGGACTCAGCGACCTCGATTTGTGTTTATGGCTTAGTTTTCAGATTTTTTTGGCTAGTTTCCGATTTTTTCAATTTTTTCTCCTTTCCGTCCCTATAGAGGCCGTTTTTAGGACGCGGAGTAATTCGTATGGCAAAATAAACGTCATATTCGGACTCAGCGACCTCGATTTGTGTTTATGGCTTAGTTTTCAATTTTTTTGGCTAGTTTCCGATTTTGTCAATTTTTTCCCTTTTCGTCCCTATAGAGGCCGTTTTTAGGGCGCGGAGTAATTCGTATGGCAAAATAAACGTCATATTCGGACTCAGCGACCTCGATTTGTGTTTATGGCTTAGTTTTCAGATTTTTTTGGCTAGTTTCCGATTTTTTCAATTTTTTCTCCTTTCCGTCCCTATAGAGGCCGTTTTTAGGACGCGGAGTAATTCGTATGGCAAAATAAACGTCATATTCGGACTCAGCGACCTCGATTTGTGTTTATGGCTTAGTTTTCAGATTTTTTTGGCTAGTTTCCGATTTTTTCAATTTTTTCTCCTTTCCGTCCCTATAGAGGCCGTTTTTAGGGCCCGGAGTAATTCGTACGGCAAAATAAACGTCATATTCGGACTCAGCGACCTCGATTTGTGTTTATGGCTTAGTTTTCAATTTTTTTGGCTAGTTTCCGATTTTGTCAATTTTTTCCCTTTTCGTCCCTATAGAGGCCGTTTTTAGGGCGCGGAGTAATTCGTATGGCAAAATAAACGTCATATTCGGACTCAGCGACTTCGATTTGTATTTGTAACAGAATTTCAGGTTCCTTGTGGTGCGTTTTTTCATTTAAAATTGATTATCAAGGAATTTTCCCTTCTGATCCCCATGGCATACGCGTTTAGGGCACAGTACAAACGTCGGGCAAACTTGTAAATAAGATTTTTAAACTCAGCGTACCCGAAAACCCCCCTTCTGTCACGGTTTCAGCCCCTGAAATCGCAACAAAAAATTTTGGGGGTGGGAGGAAACGCCCTGCCCACAGGGGGTGCCGAGTCGGGAAAGGGGTGGGTATTCACAGGGGGTCCCGGGTTCACGGGGATGCGTGTCACGGGACCTTCCTCACCCCCCCCCGTCCACAGGGCGCAACTTCGTGCTAGGGGGTACACCCCACCCCCTCATCTTCGGTACTGGTTTTGTGCATGAAAATGAAAAAATAAACTTCTTTTTCACGCAATATATTTATGTTCGGAGTCGGATTACGTTTGGGCGCAAAACAGCGCGTTCATTTTTCTGTTGTGCGGCTTTTCCACATATCTATTCAACATTACTCCGCCTCCTTTGCACAAAAAGATAATAAATAATCCACTGTTATGCTCCGTGGACGAGAATTTTTTTTGTGGTGATGTTCTACACACGCTGTGTGCGCATAATATTGATTCTTTAGGGGGTGTTACTTATTCTTCTCCCCAAATTTTTTCACAATTGTCATAAATTGTGTGCGCAGTTTCAGTGTTATAAAAAGATTTTTTTCTGTTATCATACACACATTTTCTGCGGTAAAAAAAACTTCCACAATTTCAGATTTCGCTTTCATTTGTTCTCCGATGCTTCTTAAGGGCCAAATTTAGCATTTTTGCTCAAAATGAGGAAAAATGCTTGTTTTGGAGTGTATTTGCAGTTCAGTTCAGTTTTATTCTGCAGTGCACGGCTTAATACCAGAGAAGTCAAAGACACCATGAGTAAAAAATTTACAGTGGAGCACGAAAAACAAAAAAAACGCATGAACACAGAGACGAACAAAAAAAAACGAACGAGTAATAAAGCAAGGCGGTACAAGGTAAATCTTTAGCAGAAGTTTATAGGTTTGGTTACAATTTTGGCAAACTTTGATGTCTTACTGCGGTCTAGCTGTTTGTCAATTAGAGCAGTATTGTTGATAGCACGCTTGAAAGCTGAAATCGGCAGATTGACAATGGACTGATCCAACAGGTTGTAAGCGGAAGCAATAGGACACATAGCGGATGACTCTGTATTCGACATTCGACGACCGTACGGCACGCCTAATATACAAAAATTGAACGTGAATGGTTTGCGCATGCACTGAGACGAGTTCGGTGAGCCACCAATGGCTCTAGAGAGTCGCGAATAATACCGGACATACATTTGTGACCGTAGACCAAACGATTTACGAATACTGACAGGAACAACGGCACCAAATTCAATCTAGAGGGTAAACTTGTGTACAATGTACGTTGTCTCGTGGTCAATAACCTGCATGCGAACTTTTGAGTAGATTCTAGTTTGCTACGGACTTTGTTGTATATGGGATACGCCGGAGCGCACCCGTGCAACAGAACAGATCTGAACAGGGCGGTAAACAAATAACGCATTATGTTACAGATTGCAACAATGTTACTGAATTTTACTGAATTTTTTCTGAATGAAATGCAAATTCTGCGCATGAAACAAACCATTATTTGACAATTTAAAAAAAGTTTTTACGCGCGCTAACATGAACGTGCGTATGAGTGTGCGTATGTTCCAAAACTGAAGCGCGCTGACGCGCGCTGAAGCTGCGCTGTTTGCTTCATGTGTAGTGACGCGCGCTGACGCGCTTACAACGCTACAATGTAGTATACCCTTGGCTTAGCAAAGTTTGCGTGTTGTTATCACAGCGTCAAGTGATCTTTCAAAATAAATGTGATCTGTGGCACGTTTCATGAAATTGTTAATTGTGATTCATGTTTCAGAAGGCTGCACGTCAGATTCAGAGTGCACTGGTGTGCTTGTCTGTGAGAGTAACGAGTGTAAAGGTCAGTTGTTACAACTGTTTTGAATTTCCAACAATACCCAACTGTTTTACCAAATAGAATACCCGTTTTAAAAAAAAATCACGCAGTTTTGATTTTGCGTTTCTGTATTGGAGACGTATCTAATTAAACCACCGTATTGAAAATAAATGGAAAATTTGAAAAACAATCGCTTTTTTCAATTAACCGCTTTTAAGTTCAATTTAAAAAAGCCATTTATGATTTTGCTTTCTAACAGCACTTTTAGTTAACAACGCGTTTTGTTGAGGATCCCGTTTTTTTTCTGATTTCGCTTATGATTTTTTAGACAACGTGAATTCCTAGAATGTACAAACTGCAATGTACATTAACAATACCAATGTCGATGTGCGTTTTGCAACCCTAACCCTCGACGTTTTGCACTCCGTCGGTTCTTTTACCCGCTTACCCTAACCTAAGGGAAGCCTTTTTTGCTAGAGTGTAAATAAATAAAGAAAAAGCAACATTTTTCTGAATATTCGTTGTAAACACCCGTTTTCAGAAACCAAAACTTGTGAAAAACGTAAGCAGCTTACGAAACGATTGTTTTAAAAACACTCGCTTACGAGAAAGGCTTTTGATTTTCAGTGAACCATGGAGATGCTGGTTGTGCTGGCGGTACACCGTGCGTCCCCGGCTCGATGTGCGAGAACGACATGTGCGCAGGTAAGTGCTCCAGATTGAGACGTGTCGCACCGAAGTGTGTGTGTGTCCAGGCAGGCGTTACCAGCTTGCTCGTGATCAAAAAATGGCCGGGCAAGCTGACGGACTTTGCCCGCGAGACTCGCGAAGACTCCGGGACTTGTGTCAACCAAGTTAAGCGTAAAACTTCCACATTATCTATGCGCACATTGAGTCCCAGAAGTCAGAAGAACTATTTGTATATAACGCGATTTTTTCCAGTGCTTCCCGGACAAGCTTGCATCAACCACGTCTGCTTGACTGGTTCACGATGTGTGAACAACATCTGCAAAGGTTCGATTCTGCCACCTGAAAAATATGCTGTTGAATGGATAGTTTCAACGTGTGAACGTCAAACACTGATTTCATTGGCGCAAATGCATTTCAGTGGAGGCAGGCGTTCCGAATCTTTGTGCAACCTACTCAGCCGAGTGCGAACCCGGAGCAATCTGCGACCCGGACAACGACGTTTGCAACGGTATACAAATAGAAGGCATTCCATTGCGCATCAATGTTACAAATGCAAGAATCAATTGTTTTTTTGCAGTTCTCAGTGGCTATGACTGTTCCGGTGGAGAGCCGTGTCACGACATGCCAAGCGGTTTTGTTTGCTCCAACAACATTTGTACAGGTTTCTAAACAATCTTCGATATTATTCAATGGCATTTGTGTTTTCAAAGAGCCAAAAGGTTTCAATTAGTGTCGACGGTGACAAGCGTTTCTGTTTTAGTGCCATGCACGACGGACGATGACTGCGATGGCGTTGTCGCAGGCTCAGTCTGTGTCGATATCGCAGTTACTGCCGCCCAGCAATCAGCTTCCAGCAATAAGCACTGCGGTATTTTATTGTGGATTTAATCGAACGTGTTGGTTCGACGACATGATTTCATTTACTTCAAATGACGTCAATTCAGACCGACACGTTTGAATGAATAGGCTGTATTTATCCGAACTGCCGAATTCGAGCGTGTTGTCACTTTCTTTTATATAAAACGCTCGTTTGACATGCTCAGGAACACGTTACACGTTACATGGCACAATAGGCATAATAACGCACAACATTTTCAGTGCTCTGCTCAGACCAACACTGTGCGCTGCGCAACCCTAGTGAACCAAAATGCAATGTTGGTGTCGGCGAATGCGGTCAGTATCAGTTTTTACGGTTTAAATTTCCAAAAAACTCCAGTGGTGATTACATTGATCACCATTTATTATTTTTCTCACGTGCTCAGTATAAAAACACTGCGATTGACTCAGCGTCGGTGTCTAGTGGTTCAGCGTTTACAGTTTCAAGTTCTGTCCAAGACATCACCAAATCTATTTTATTTGTTTCCGACCTTCGCTAACCGAAGAATAATTTTTTCTATCAGCCGCTAAAATGTACGACGGTTTTGAAGAATGTTTGGTGTTGTTCATAAACAGAAATGACCTTGCTTGTTTCAATTTCCTTATCTCTTCAGGCGAATGTACCAGTGATTCGGACTGCACGGCAAACAACAATCTTGCGCATTGTTCAGCAGTCACCCATCGATGTGGTCAGTGAAGTTCCCGTTTCATTCGAGGCCGCGCATCAAAAATGTCATCAATCACGTTGCTGATTGCGCTTTTCAATGCCTTAACAGCCAAAAAAAGTTAATTGCAAGGTTGCAAAAAAGGTGTCAAGTTAATTATCTCAAAACACCAAAAAAATTCAGTACAATGCGTCGAGGATGAGCATTGCTCGTCGAGTGGCGAGTTCTGTGACGTGACACACAACAGCTGCGGTGCGTTTTTGCCACAATCGCATATGTTTTGTTTCCAAGACATGACGATTATGTAGAGCTTTGTGATTCTTTGAGACACTGTGACCGAGTGTGAACGCATTGCAGAGTCGTGCACCGAGGACAGCGCTTGTGCTGGCATGACGGATGCGAGCGGCCTTGCCATTGAACACTGCGACACCGGCGCCCACATTTGCGGTCTTGTTTTTTATCGGTAGACGAGAAAACTGCGTCAGTTGCGAAAAAAACGTTTTCAATTTCAGTGGAATGCACGATGAACGCGCACTGCGCTGCGATCAACAGCGGCGCGTTGCCAATCTGCGACACACAGTTGCGGCGTTGTGGTCGGTCGCTTTGTTGGATTGTGCAGTTTTTATTTGGTTTTGCTTTTCGGACAAGCGTCATATTTTTCGTAGAACCACATCAAAAACGGTACTGTCAACAGTCAAACGCACTAAACTAGCCAACAAGCAAAACATACCTGTTTTCGTTTCGCGTATAGTCGTTTGCGTTTCAGCCACCAATGGGTGCATCTGCATTTTCTTGGTGCTGCTGCCATTATAACCATTAGTTTTTTCAGCTTTGCCTCGCTGCGACGTAACTGGCACGAAAGTGAGCTGTGGCAGTGCATCATCGACAGTCAACGAGTGCGTCGCTGACAAGGGATGCTGCTACGACGACACAGAGACTCCAAATTGCTATGCACCAGGTGAGTGTGCGTTTCATTGGTGTTGGTGTGCGGCCAAAAAAGCAGCTATAAATCCAAAAAACATTAGCAATTGCTGTCACGCATCTGCTTGCACTCTGTCGCAAACGCAGACAATACCGAAGGAAGACATGTGTTATTCAGAACATTGTTGCTCGTTTCAGCGCGCTGCAACATGGACTTCCAATGTCCAACCGGCCAGGTCTGTAACGTTCCTCAGGGTACCTGTGGTGAGTGTGTGTATGTGTTAAAATTTTATGGGACCTTCGAAATTTTTTAAACATCTTCAGTTGGTGTGTTTCTTTCCAATTATTTGCCCAAACAATTTCAGTGGAATGCACAATGGAGACGCAGTGCAGCGCCCCGCAGCATTGCTCTCTTCGCACTTACACTTGCGGTATGTTTTGCGTGAGCCACAGTGCACCGGCTGTTGAAGTTTCAGTTGCGCATGAGTAATTTTCGCAAGCATAAAAATAGTAATCAATTGCATGAACAAACGGCGTGGTATTGCTGTGTTACAGAGGAGTGTTCCATGGACGAACATTGTTCCGCACCAAACGACCACTGCGATGAAAACAAACTCACTTGTGGTGTGTTCTAAATGACATCCGTAGTTTTGCATGCTTTTCTTGCTATCACACTCCGAATTTTATGCTAGAAAGCGCTATGCGTAGCACTTAGTATAGACAAAGTGAATTCAATGCGTTCTCAGAGCCATGCACAACGCATGCACACTGCACCACGGGCTCATTGAACTATTGTCACCAACCTGCGACTGGCGCGAATGCTTGTGGTTAGTACTTTGTGTGGCATACGTGCATCGCACATCATGTTTTATCGCCGCTGTTCCGTTGACACTTTTCAATTATCTAGATATTTGTTTTTAAGTCAGCTTTTGCTTTTTTGCTTCGTGCTTTGCTGTTTCACCCGGTAAATTCAGTTTTGTTACAAGTTTGACGAACCAAAAGCACTCAGCGTTTCTTTTTGCGTGCCTACAAGCCACTCAACAAATACTCTATCTGTTAAAAACAGCGAGTGTTGGGTTGATGTTTCAACTTGGCCACCCTTTGGCGCACGAAAAACTTGTGATATTGTGCGGTCTTGCGACTTGTCAAAGTGACGAGCCCGGGGTGGTCGCGGTCGTTGCTTGGGCATAACCGCCAAAAAGCGCCCGCCAGCCCGCAGAATGCACCGACGATATGCCGAGTGTACGACGACATGTGCGTGTCACTTGAGCATGGCGCGGAAAAGACGGTTTTTTCATGAAAAGAAACCGGCTTTTTAAGCGGTTTCTTTTTACTCCAGAAATAAAAAAAACAGTTTTTTACCAACAGAAAATCTGAATTTTCAGTCGTCGAAACAAATCCAAATTTTTAGTCGTCGAATCCACCACTCAATTGTGTTATTGAATTCTGATACCTGTTGGTGACTAGAACACCGTTGATTATTGTTCACACAACTGACAAGAACAGGTTTTAGCCAGCTTTTCTTGCTCAACTGTGTGTTTGGCAAAGCCACATTCTGATGCTGGAAAATCATTTTCGAAATAAAAGTCATGTTTTAAAACAGTTTTAAAACCGTGAAAAGAAACCGGTTTCTTTTTTAGAAAATAAAAAAAATCGGTTTTTTTTCATCCCTAGTGTCACTGGCTGGACGAAGTTTTTCTTTGCAGTTGAATGCGTCAACAATCTGCAGTGCCCTTCGGCAACGTCAGTCTGCATGAGCAATGCCTGTGTTGGTCGGTGATTGTTTCGTTTGTGATGAGTTTTGTGAAGTTGTGTAGGTGAGTCTAATACGGCTCTGTGAACAAACTTGTGGCACTGAAACGATAATCTCAGCAGAAAACAGAAAACTAACAAACAGGTCTGAAATTTGTTGCGCAGCAAGCTGTTCCGTGGTTAAAACTCCACTAAATATATCAGTTTTTTGTTTGAGTGATTGTCACAGTTTTTTTTTGTTGCTGCATTCAAACAAGCCGGTTTGTAACAGTTTTTTGTCATCGTAATAACAAAATGTTTGCTGCAATGAACAAAACAAATTGCAAAATTTACTAAAAAAACATTTTACATCGGACCTTTTTTTATTTCAGGCTGCAACACGATCGATCCGACGCCATGCAGTAAGATTCGGTTGAGCTACGTTAGAGTATCTGCACTCTGGTTGATTGTGTCTTGATAGATTTGATTCAGGGTTGAACTGTTGATTATGTTGTGCATTCTGTTGCATGATCTTAATGCAGTGTTTGCTTCTACATAGCCAAGTTGATGACGATCTGCTTGAATTGCAGTGTGCACCGCCGAAGTGCAAACGGGCAGCGCCACTGTGTACTCGTTTACAAACGTGATCAACAGTGGCGCCGATGTGGCATGCTGCGGCACAGTGACAGTCGGCTGTCAGAATTACGCAACGCACACGTTGGTGTTGACGGACGCGCAGGGTGCACAGTACCACAAACATCACTTCACGTACAGTTGTGTCGACAACAATTGGCAATCGACAATGTTCATCGACGCAGACTGCTTTCAATGTTCGTGGTATTAGTCAGTCACTCAAGAACCTAGGCATCGTCTCTGACTGAAAAAAACGACATTGCAAACGAAAATAATCATTTGCACCAAAAAAGGATCTGCAAAATCAGCAGTAGTCAAACAAGGTTGAACACAACTTGCAGGTGTCGACGACAACGAATGCAGCGGCCCTACTCCACGTTGTGATTTGACCGATGGAAGATGCCGTAAGTGGGCATTTGAACAATCACAGCGCGAAGGCCCTCGACAAACCCCGGTGGCAACCCGGAGGTTGCGCGCAGCCAAAGTGACCCATATTTTATATATTATAATTGATATATTCACACAACACGCTGCGCGTACACTCAACATAAACCCGGAACACGGAGGTACGCACGTAAAACAATCGGAAATGATCAGATTTTGTTGGATCTTTGTTTCAATTAACTTTATTAAAAATCAACCTTCGAATCAATGAAAACAATCAGGGTGAACAATTGAAACCAAATTTAAAACTTTTCGTTTTGGTGGAAAATTAAAAAAACAAACAAAAATATGAAATATGGGCCACTTTCGCTTCGCGTTATCCGCGGGTTTGTTGCCGCTGGGTTTTTGTCAAGCGTGTTGCGGGTTTTTGTCAAGGGCCCAGAGCGAACAATTGATTGATTGGCGTGCAAGCCAGTCAATCCAACACAAATGATTACAGTCGAACTCAATAAAATGTGGAATCAGCTGATTGGTCGGCCGAGGGGAGGCTGCTCACACTCCGCACCCTGGATTCTATTGAAACGTGTTTCTTTTGAACGAGTGTGAATTTCCAGCACCCTTTTCATGCTAAAAATAAACTCAAAGAGTTGGAGAACTGCGAAATTTAGATTTTTTTATTCAACAGCTCAAAATGCATTGTTTTATTGACGACGACGACGACGTCGTCGCTCAATTTTGCGTGTGAACTGAAAGACAAAAGCCTGAAATGAGTGCGTTGTGTAGCCAGCTGAAGGGGGTTTCATTCCTAGCTGACCGATCGACATGCGTTCGCAATTTAAAAAATGCGTTCCGACTTCGCGGACGACGACGACACGACGACGACTTTGCTTTCATCGTTCATTTTCACCGTTTTCAAGTTGTTTTTGTTTAAGCTGGTGTGTTCATTTACTTGGTGCACGCAGCAAACCATGCACAGCGCACTCCTTTCAGGCTTTTGTCTTTCAGTTCACACGCAAAAATTAAGCGACGACGTCGTCGTCGTCATCAAACAAAAAATACATTTGAGCTGTTGATTTTAAAAAAATTTGTCGTTTGCAGTCTCTAACATTTTCAGTTTATTTTTAGCGTGAAAAGGGTGCTGGAAATTCACACTCATTCAAAAGAAACACGTTTCAATAGAATCCAGATCCACGAAAAAAGAAGGGTGCGGAGTGTGAGCAGCCTCCCCTAGGTCGACCAATCCAGCTGATTCCACATTTTATTGAGTTTGACTGTAGAACTATCATCGCTGTCGTAGCGGTGGGCTGACTTATGGTATTTGCATTTGTAACGTTCATTATGTGCAAGCACAATAAAATTCATTATTTTTGTTTTGCTTGATATGGAGGACAAAAAAGTGATGATAGAACGTATTGCAGAGGCGTGCAACACAAACGCTCACTGTGCACCGGTGCCTTTCTGCAACACTGCTCCCGCTGATCACGTCTGCGGTCTGTGTCGCCCGAAATAACTGTTTTTTGTATTATTCGTGTGCCACAAAGCTGATCATTTTCAATATTTGCGATCAGAAGAAATGGGAGGGATTCGAATTGATACTATTATTTTCAGTTGAATGCCTCGACAACACAGCATGCAGCGGCAGCACGCCACATTGTGTCAACAACCAATGTGGTCAGTTTCATGTTCTGTGATAAGCAGAAAAAAATTGCATCATGCACTGCACTGCCCGGTCATCGTGCACTGCATATTTGAAAATACAGTCAGTCAGTTTCAGTCATTTGGTACAAATTGCAGTTTGTTGATCTGCATGGATCTCATTGATACACAGCCAACTGGATTTGAAATTGAGAAATTCAGCTGCAAAGATACTCTAGCATAAAAAGTTTTGTTCTGCACGTTTCAGTGGAATGCACCGATGACACGCATTGCGCTGGCAACACACCATTCTGCGTGAGCAACCAATGTGGTCAGTGTCTTTTCCTTTTGTTTTTTATTGTGACTGCCATGTTCGCTTATGATTTCGCAATCTACAGTTGTTTAGGCTGTGTCACACACGGTGATGTGGTTGGTGTCTATTCTAGCGGATTGTCATGCATCGCTATTGTTATACCAAGCAGTGTTGTCAATTTCGCGCAAGCCCATGCCGCCTGCTACGACAACGGCAACGGTGGCCGCCTTGTTTGGATCACTGATGCGAGCATAATCAGTGGCCTATCAACCGCAAACAATGGACAGGTCAGCTAAATGTTGTGCACAGTTGCACTGCCGGTAAAGTTTAAAAACAACGAAATTCATATAACATATCAGAAATTCACAACCTCAATCACATCGAATGACCTATGATTTTTTGCAAACACGAATTGTGATTACTAGTGTGATGTGTGACAGCGCAAAGAGTTGGCCCATGTTGGACATGTTCGTGCAATTGTTTGTGCAGATGCACATGTTCGTGCACTTGTCGATTCACAAGCACAAACCCGTGCATTCATTTTTAAGCAGAAGCGAAAAACAACTGTTTTTTCTTCTGAAAACTACGCAGATACAGTTGTTTGTTGCTTCTGAAAATTGAAAATAAAAGCATCTGAATGTTTTGCACGTGTTGTGCACCTCCGCACTAAGTGAACGAATATGTGCACGAACTTGTGTATTTTAAAAAATTTTCTGTCCATACATATACAATACACATGATCATCATTTGCGCTCGTTTGCAGACAAGATCGTGTATCGTGGGAGCACGCCAAATAGAAACAACCGATGAGCCAGGACTCCATTGGCGCTGGGTGCATGCAGACAACACGCCGTCTGACTCGGTGATCAACACCAACTGCGGCGACAGTGGCTGCACGGCACAAGCAAACAGCTACAATCTTTGGTACACTAATGAACCTAACGACGCTGCTAATGTGAGTGTCAAAAACAGAATAGGTTTTCCAACATATTTCTGTTGTGCTTCCAAATGCGCAGATAAAATGCAGACAGAGCACCAGTGTTTCATGTTTGACGCACAAATTCGTATTTGGTGAAGTGCACGGGTTGCTCCTGAGATATGATACGACGGTCTCTTAAGGCCAATTCATGCGCACAAAATTTATCCGGCACGGCACGACGTTACGTCACGTCGCGTATCATTCATGGAGCAAACAGCAATCCGGCACGTCACGTTATCTTTAAAACACGTGCTTGTTTATACACGCATTCATACTTGACGTGCCGTGACGTGACGTGCCGGATATATATACGTCGTGCATGAACTGGCCTTTAGGCAATTCTGAATTCGCATCAAGGCATGAAACTAGTTTCCTATTCAGCACCAAAGATGAGGGCAAGGCTGTACCCCCTAGCACGAAGTTGCGCTTCGTTTGGGGAGGGGGTGGGGTCCCGTGACACCAACCCCAAAATCCGGGACTCCTCCCCGTAAATACCCCAACCCCTTTCAGGACTCGGCACCCCGCCCGTTAGTACTCCCCTTCCAAAATGATCCCATAATCACAATTTTTTAATCATGAATTTTTTTTCAAAAAATATGATTTTTCACATTCCAGGTGCAGATTTTTCACATTTCACATACCGTATTACCCCCATTAAACCCCCCCACCAATAAAGCCCCACCCCACTACAAGTTTCCGAATAATCCCCCATGGGTTAATTTTTTGCCCCGACCACTTTTTTGGGTAAATATTTGGGCATTTTTAAAAGTTCGCAGCGTTTTCACCGGGTTTCAAGTGTTCGCCCTTTCAATTTTTAGCTGGGACACTTTCACAGTTGAAGAAAAATGTTTCTTAGGGTAATTTCATCCGTAGATTTGGAAAAATGAGTTAATTTTTTGCCCCGACCCCTTTTTGGGGTAAAAATTGGGCTTTTTTGAAAGTTCGCAGGGTTGTTACCTGGTTTTCAGTGTTCGCCCTTTCAATTTTTAGCTGGGACACTTTCGCAGTTGAACAAGAAATTTTCCTCGGGTAAATTCATCCGTAGAATCTGAAAATTTAGTTTATTTTTTGCCCGGGCATTTTTTGGGTCAAAATTGTGCATTTTTTGAACATTCGTAGCATTTTGACTGGGTATCATTTTTTCAGTCTTACAAATTTTGTCTGAGCTACGAAAAATAGCAGAAATGTTTAGTCCGTAGGAATTCAATACGCTGATTACGGATTTTGGGATAGTTTTCTTACGTGAGCAACTCTAGATGCTGAATCGTGACGATTTCGGGCGAATCGGCCGTGGAAGTTGGCGAAATCGGTCCAGAAACTAAAAACAAGAAAAGGGTGTTTTCCAGGGTAATTCAATGCGCTGATCACGAATTTTGGGTTAGTTTTCTTACGTGAGCAACTCTAGATGCTGAATCGTGACGATTTCGGGCGAATCGGCCGTGGAAGTTGGCGAAATCGGTCCAGAAACGAAAAACAAGAAAAGGGTGTTTTCCAGGGTAATTCAATGCGCTGATCACGAATTTTGGGTTAGTTTTCTTACGTGAGCAACTCTAGATGCTGAATCGTGACGATTTCGGGCGAATCGGCCGTGGAAGTTGGCGAAATCGGTCCAGAAACGAAAAACATGAAAAGGGTGTTTTCCAGGGTAATTCAATGCGCTGATCACGAATTTTGGGTTAGTTTTCTTACGTGAGCAACTCTAGACGCTGAATCGTGACGATTTCGGGCGAATCGGGCGTGGAAGTTGGCGAAATCGGTCCAGAAACGAAAAACAAGAAAAGCGTGTTTTCCAGGGTAATTCAATGCGCTGATCACGGATTTTGGGTTAGTTTTCTTACGTGAGCAACTCTAGATGCTGAATCGTGACGATTTCGGGCGAATCGGCCGTGGAAGTTGGCGAAATCGGTCCAGAAACGAAAAAACAAGAAAAGGGTGGTTTCCATTCTACAACATGTTTTTTTCCGCTCTGACCTGTCTACGATTTCGGCGAACGGGCGTGGAAAAAAAAAATCCGGAATTCAATGCGCTGATCACGGATTTTGGGTTAGTTTTCTTACGTGAGCAACTCTAGATGCTGAATCGTGACGATTTCGGGCGAATCGGCCGTGGAAGTTGGCGAAATCGGTTCAGAAACGAAAAACAAGAAAAGGGTGTTTTCCAGGGTAATTCAATGCGCTGATCACGGATTTTGGGTTAGTTTTCTTGTATGAGCAACTCTAGATACTGAATCGTGACGATTTATGGTGAATCGGCCGTGGAATTTAGCGAAACCGGTCCAGAAATGAAAAACAAGAAAACGGTGTTTTCCATGGTAATTCATTACGCCGATCACGGCTTTTGGGTCAGTTTTTCTTTTGTGAGCGATTCTAGGTACTGAATCGTGACGATTTTGGGGAATCGGCCGTAGAAATGGCATAGGAGAAATCGGCCTAAAAAACGAAAAATGAAAAACCTGAGTTGTCCGGGGTTTAGAAGAATATGTGACCAACGAATTGTGATTTTGGTTTGACCTTCGGGGCTTATGTAAAAGTCAGAATATTATCTAAAAATGCGTGAGACGCATATAAAAGGAGGAATATGGCCTTGTGTAAGCAGTGAAAGACTTGGCTCGACAACGCTTTTCAAGTCTCTGATGTGGTACACACGGATACTAGTACATAAGGGTCATATTTTTGCGCCGCGTTTGTTTGTTTTTTTTTGAAGCACGCCCCCCACCGATTCCGGAAACCCGAAGGTACCAAACTCCGGTGGGATTGGGGAATGGACGGCTCACCATCCCGTGGAACCAATACCCTCGGCATGTGAGGGGGGCAGCCTCTAAGCCCCGCTCTGTCCTGGGGGCACCAGTGATCTTAGCCCGATTTCGGTTTCGGTGGCCTGCGGTCGCTATATCCCCGGAGGGCAGCGAATCCGAAAGTTTCGTTTTCGTTTTCGTTTTGCTGAAAAGCGTAAAACTTTAAAGTTATTTTTTAATTGTCCTCTTCGATTTAATCTAAAATCACGCCATGTGCAAAATTCTGTAAATTCTGTGCAAAGACAGAAAAATCAGAGATTGCAAAACATTGTTGCATGTAGCTTTTTCGTTGTTGTTAACGTACGCACCGCTGTGTACACACCAGCACCAGTGACAAAAAGGAGATGTCTTCCGTTGATTTTCACCTTTTTTACCGGTGTCAACTTCAACTAGTGTGGCAGGATAAACCGTCTGTCCCGTGAGTCATTGCCTTTGCCACAGGAGACCTTGCGTTCCGCAATGCTTCTGCGATACAATTTGTCCTGGACAAACCAGTGTCAGCGAGCTAAAGTCTGATTGTTATTTTAGTAGTTTTAGTGGTCGCTAAATGCCCGAAATCCGCAAATGTGAAAGTTTCATTTGTCTACAATACAAAGTACGAGGGTTGCCATGTGCAACCGAAATCATAAATAAACGGCGCAAAAATATGACTCTTATGTACTAGTATCCGTGTGTACCACATCAGAGACTTGAAAAGCGTTGTCGAGCCAAGTCTTTCACTGCTTACACAAGGCCATATTCCTCCTTTTATATGCGTCTCACGCATTTTTAGATAATATTGTCCAGGGTTTATGGTCGAAAGACTTGTTGAAAGTACAATTATATATTAAAAAGGAGAAGTGCATAAAAAGAGTTAGTAATGAGATTTCACATTATAGAAAAAAATTTGTCGCGTTGCGTGTCTCTCTAGACATGCGCGCTCCGCGGCTCTGTCGTTTGTTTTCCCCCGCTGTGGAGTGGCTAGAAGTGCTGCGCGAAATGTAGAGATTCGCAGAAGATTAGTGTGGTAACTTCTCCAAACCGGGCAAATGAAGTTAAATGATCAAATGAACAATTTAAGTTAAATTTAAAATTCAGTGATATAGGTTAGGTTATGTTGAGTGTGAAGACGTTGAGAAAAATACTGGAATGTTCACACGAAAAGCAACCCACACAGGAAATGTACCCCCAGCAACCAGCCATGATTGAGTGTTTGCTGCCTCAATCGTTAGCTGCACGGGCACGCACCGGAGACACTTGCACCGAGAACGCCGCGGACGTTTTTAGTCTGTTTTACAGAAAAGTTTGTTGTTGTTTGTAGCAAGATGATTGCTGTTCGATCATACAGGAAGAGCACTGTTGGCGCCGGCAGGACCACCACCGAACACCGCCGCAGCGCCACCCACGTGCAGTCACCCCCCAGACGGATCTACTGTAATTTCTTTAATCTAATCAACTCAAAAAATTTTAATCAAAAATCAAAAATGTTCTCAAAACTATTGATACGTGGTTGCAAATGTAATTTGCAGAAACAAACAGAAAATGTAATATCACGTGTAAAAACCCCTACCCCCCCAAAAAGCCCCCCCCCCAAAAAACAAACCCCAACCCCACCCATCCACAGAACACCCCCCCCCCCAACACACACACACATGGATGGATAAATATTAAAATTAAAAACGTACCGAACCCCGTGCAATACAGTGACAGTCACGGTCACGGTGAAGATGAAGTTGTAGTAATACCGCCACCAAGAGGAGGAGATGATAGTATTAATATAAATACTAGGACAAGAAAAAAATGAAAAAGAGAAGAAGATATGACGTCTACGTGCTTCTTCTCGTGGCAGGTAGTGTTGTTATGGCTTTGGCCAATACTAAAAACTGAATTACAACTCCCCCAAAAAAAAAAACCCCCCCAAAAATAAACCCCCACCCCCAGAAGTCGCTGAAGAAATAAACCCCCATGGGGGTTTATTAGAGGTAATACGGTACTTACGTCTGTAAACGTGGCGCACTTCGCTTTTTGCGGAATACAACGAGAATATTGTCACATTTCACTGCGTGTTATTATGTGAGGTTTTTACCCAGAATTTCAGTTTCATGTGGAGGCAGTGACAATCAATGTGCTTCGATGACACCAAATGTGCGCTGCAATACTGATCTTTGCGGTTAGTTTGCAAGTGCAAGTGCAATTTTTGCTGCGTTTTTAACATGTCGAATAGAAATTCCGATTTTGATTTCTATGAAACACTGCTACAGCATGTTCGTTGAATGAAACCTATCACTTAAATTCAGAGCTCGCGAAAAACCAATGAAATCACGGAGTTGCATTGCAAGAGAACATACTTAGCAGTTGCAAGAGAACATACGTACTTAGCGACAAATGGGATGTTTGATTTGTCAAACAAACCCGATACATTCGTTCTTCTTTTACTGCAATTCAAAGTTTCGCGTGCCCTGTATTCTACGAAAGAAGTGATGGATTCAAACAAACATACTGTAATATCAATTTTTTAAGTTCTGCGACTGAATGCGTGTGCAGAGGTGGAAAGAATGTGGCAATTCAAAGTCGCTTAAGTGACTCGGCCCAATGTAGGGGACTCGGATCACTTTACCAATTTTGAATTCCCGCGCCATCCATGAAACTGTTTACCTATCTATGCGCGCATTGAGTTACGGGATCAAAATAAAAGATCATACTACCTTATTACCCCCAATAAACCCCCATGGGGGATTAATACGTCAGCGACTTTTAGGGGTGGGGGTTTATTGGGGGGGGGGGGATTATTGGTGGGGGGGGGGGGTATTTACAAAAAAATTCTAGGGGTGGGGGTTTGTTGAAAAATGGCAAAAATACATTGCATGGCAGGCAAGAAAGTCGCAGAAACTTCTACTCTACATAGAAATTCCCTTTTATAACAGCCTTTTGTAATGAAATTACTATTAACTCACCCATTTGGGGCCTTTGGTAGCACAATTTCATCATTTTCACTGCAACCAGCCACTGAATTCGCTGCGTACGTGTTTCAAACAGGTCTCCAATAATCCCCCATGGGGGATTATTTGTGGGGGGGGATTATTCGGAAACTGGTCGGGGGTGGGGGTTTATTGGTGGGGGGATTAATGGTGGGGGGGGGTTTAATGGGGGTAATACGGTATGATCATGAATATTAGAGAATAGGAATGGATGCCCCTGGCCAAAAAACATGGACGCATTGAAATATGGCCGTTTCAGTTGAGTGCGTGGACAACTCGCATTGCAGCGGTGCCACACCGATCTGCTCATCAAACAACCAGTGTGGTTAGTTTTGGCATGGCACACCAATAAATAACGGTTTGAAACAGTTTCAATAACGAGTGTGATGCAGCTGTTTTGGTCTATTCATTTAGTTGATGCGCTATTGCGGCTGCTTGCGAAATTCTGGGCCGAAAAGTTGCGACCCGCTCATTGCGGCCCGTTCGATTTCGGTCCAAATATTAATGTTTTGCCATGTTTTTTTTATTTGTAATCATTTTTGAAGTCATCACAGATTACGAAAAATCACCACACGTGGTTTACTATTGCTCGTGCTAGGAAAAAAAATTCGTCGGGTCTGAATCATCAGGGGGCCAGAGTTCTTTGGACCAGAATCGAACGGGATCGTCTCAAACTGGCCAGACTCAATCTGGCTCCGGTCTCAATCGGGCCAGTTTCAATCTGGCTCGTCTCAATCTGGCTCGGCTCAATCGGGCTCGGCTCAATCGGGCTCGGCTCAATCGGGCTCGGCTTAATCTGGCTTGTTTCAATCTGGCCAGACAGAATTTTTTATTATATCTTTGTGTGTGTCTTCTATTTATGGCATAAAATTGTGAGAATGTAAACATATAAACGCGTTTTGGTTTCCCTTTTTGCCTTGGTTTCTGCAAGAATGCATGTTTTTCGAGTTATATTGAACCAATTTTTACACTTATTTTACCTTTCCTGACCAATTTTTTGTCATGATTTCAAATCTGAACAAAGATTTTTTATAAAGACACGAAATGAGAAGTTATCGAGAGACGGAAAAAACAAGAAAGCAACAAAAAGAGAATAACCGACTGTAGAAGACAGTATTTACAAACAAATTCTAGGGTTTGTTGAAAAATGGCAAAAATACCTTGCATGGCAGGCAAGAAATTTTAGTCGCTTACTTAGAAAACATGAACTTAGACCTCCACTATTTTTTTAGCCCAAACGAGAAAACATTGCCCCTGTGCGGAAGCAAAGTTCGAAAAAAACGGATTTTTGCATGAAAAACAGCTATTTTTTGTCTCTCATCGGGTTTATTCATCGATAACTTAAAAAAGGTAATACAACTATTGCTGCTTTCAATTTCCCTTAATTTTTGACAGTTTTTTGCTTCCGCACAGGGGCAATGTTTTTCGTTTGGGCTGAAAATTGGTGGATGTCTAAGTTTGTCTTTCAAAAGTAAGCGACTAAAATTTCAGCTCAAACGGTCCAACCGTTGGCGAGTTAGGGCAAGTCAAAGTTGTACCCACTACTTTAGGACCACTCTGTACAAGATGCACAAAAAGTCACGAAAAAACAAAAGACACATTGCGTATGGCTGGCATCTCTGACATTGTGGACCATTCTGTTGTAAATGCTCTAAATTTACACACCGTCTTCATCGCTTTTCTGTGCACTCATGTGCGCACCGCTGTACAAGGTGCAAGTCATACCATTGTTTTTTACTTGTTACGTGTCAAGAAACACACACCATTATTAACCGCCACGTGTGTGTTTGTGTGTGTGCGTTTTACTTCTCCCCCGTGCGCGTGTGCAGTGCACACACGCATGCAATAAAAAATTCTGTCTGGCCAGATTGAAACAAGCCAGATTAAGCCGAGCCCGATTGAGCCGAGCCCGATTGAGCCGAGCCAGATTGAGCCGAGCCAGATTGAGACGAGCCCGATTGAGACTGGCCTGATTGAGACCGGAGCCAGATTGAGTCTGGCCAATTTGAGACCGACCCGAATCGAACGGGCTGCAATGAGCGGACCGCAATTAGAGGGCCGTAACTGAAGATACGGCCAGCAAACACGCACACGAACACTGTATGTAACAATCAACAACAACACAGCACACATACAATGTGCTAACTGTGCAGGTGAATGTGTTTGTTTCGTCGCAAGCTCGTGTCATCACGTTTTTATTACTGCAGAGTGCACGTCCAGCACTGACAGCCTTCACATTGGTGCGTATGTGACGCCGACGCAGGCCTCGTGTCACCTGGTGATTCAAACGACCCAGGCGGCACCAGTGACGTTTGACGCAGCATTGGCCGCTTGCACAAACACCGGCGGCAGGCTTGCATGGGTCACTGACGCAGCGATACTCGCTGGCATAAGCGCAATAACAACGGTTGGTCGGTTTATTCATTGAAAATGAACGCCCGATACAATCTGCAATTCGGTTACTGAAACAGAGAAAGCAAAAACAAGCAGTGTGTTGGCCAATCACTAGAGCTGGAATATGCTGCCGGTGTGTTTGTACGTACAGCCCATTCATTCGAACGTGCCTGACCGAAATGACGTCATGTGATCTAAATAAAACATGAGTAATAAAACAGATTTTCAGTTCGGTATGGTTCGCTCTTCACGTGCAAAAAATACGGGGGGAGGGCCTAAATTCTGTTGTCTGTCCTCGAAAACCAGCGTTTCCAAACTAATAACGTCATTTTGGCCCTACACGTTTTTATAAAACTGCAATAATTACTGGGCAACATCAGATTAAAAAAAGCAACCTGTGGAGAACAGGGACGGTGTTTTCTAACGTTGACTTCACGTCCAAACATGTGGCTTGTTCTAGAACAGGGTATGACCTATTTTTTTAAACGTGTCCCACTGAAATGACGTCATGAGCCGCAAAACAAGCGCTTGTCGTTCACTGCAAACCAGACTTTCTGTTTAGCCGATTGTTTTCCCGTAAACATATGGTGAATGTCGAAACAGTCAGACCAAACTGACATTTTAGTGCCTGTACTTTCACAAACGGGCGTTTTTAAAGCAAATGACGTCATTTTAGTTCGGACTTGTTTGAATAAATGCACGATATTTATTTTCAAAAACGCATGTTTTGTTCGTTAGTCGTCCTGCTGGGTCGGCGCTCGACAACAGTCGGCCGGGAGCACTGAGCCGGGGCGTGACTGGCACTGGGTGCACGCGAGCGGCTCCATCACTGGCCCCGTCATCAATACGTACTGCGGCTCAGGCACTGCAAACGGCTGCACAAATGCTGCACCGGACGCTGGCAACTATCTCTGGCAAACCACTCCGGCACAACCGGACGACGCAGGCGGTGTAAGCTGTGCACAAACGCTTATTTGCTCATTGAAACTTGAGCTGGCAATCTGCCATTGTCATTCAGCGCATTGTTGCCTCAGTTTTTTATGAGTCTTTTTAAAGTCTTTTTCCATGTGCAGATCGAAGATTGTGGAACAGTTTTCAATGAGATGTCCGATGAAGATTGTGGCTTTTCGCTCACCTGTTACATGTGCGAATATGGCGAATGTGAGTGTGAATAAATATCTCATCAGTTTGTTCACCACGGAATTTTGTGGCACTTTCTGAGTTCCAAGGATTCAAATTAGAAAGAAAAACTGTTGTTCATGAAAGAGGAGTTAATGTTTTGATTTTTTTGTGAAGTGCAACGGCAAGGGCCACGTCAATGTTCACCTAAACTTCACGGGTTTTAGAATGCGTTTCAGGTTTCTGCAAAACTAATGAAGAAGTCTGAAAAAATTTCCTGTTACACACCAAGCAACTTTGCCTGCTCCATCCGTGTGCACACTAAAAAAGCTTGTAGCTCATGTTGTGCTATCTGTACAAAACAAAGTTTTTTTGAAAAACGCGCGCGGAAGGATACTTAGTCATATAATGCACCACCGGCATGATAATGTGTTCAAGCGTTTTTGCATTTGACAAGAAATATAAAATAAACTTTTCTCGCAAAAATGAGGACATTTACTCAACCAGGTAAACGTTCAGGTCAATTGAATTCAGCTCGTCCGAAAATGATCATTTTTATATCCGAATATGTCAGCACTGAAATATGATCATTTTTAGGGGACAATCTGTATTTTGTTTTTGTGTATGTATTAAAAAGCACGGTATTTGCAAGCCAAAAGATAATGTACAAGCTATGCCCATTTGCAGTGTGCGAATCGGATTCGGATTGCGCGCAGTCAGCAACGGGCACAAAATGTATTCTGGCAACAGGAAAATGCGGTACGTCCAGTGAATCTACAGGGTGCGCCATGGTAGTGGGTTACCTTTTGCTCGCCTGTAACTCTTCAGCTGCTTTACCAATTTCGCAGAAATTTGAAACTTTCATACTCAAAAGTCTATCGGCACAAAATTTCAGCTTTATCGTACAGAAAGTGTTTGCTAAACACAGAGAAACAAACAAAATTCAGAAACTCAACACTTGGTCTTTGCAGAAGCCAGAATACATGCCTTGCGCTGCATAAAAATCCTTGGATTCGAATTAAGATAATAATGTTCGCACTTCGTGTTTCAAACAAACAGCAACTAACGTTGCATTGGATAGTCTTTTGGATAGTAGAACATGCGTCGCTGAACACGGAAACTTCCTACAGTCTAAAAACCACTTTTTCGCGTTTTACATTTATTGTGGCATGCTTTGTGTCTAAATAAAGTTTCAAAATAATCGGAAATGTGAGCTTAATTATTTACCAAGCCAAAATTGCTCTTGATCCATGAGAGAAACAAAGAATAGGACAGAAACAGCCGTGGTTTAAAAAAACACAAAGACCGTTTGCACCATGTTACCAGCCGGTTACCATGTTGTTCTGATCAAAATAGAGCAAATGCTTTTAAACAATGAAAAAGCAAATAAAGACATGTGAAAATTCTGTCCCAAACGATTCCGACAAAAACATTTTGGCCAGCTTGGTTTTTTCAAGAAGCCTAATTTAAGAAACAAAAATTTTTTTTCTTACGCTAAACACGCAGATTTAGGTTTATTGAGGTGAAGTTTTGCACAGATCTAAGCAAAATTCTTGAGTACATGTGTTTCTAATATCTGCATAATTGGCAAAGCGGTTGAAGAGTTACCGGCAATCAAGTGATTCTTGTCCGCCCTGTGCATTAGGATTTGGGGAAAAATTCGGATTAAAAATTAATACAATTCATGGTCCGTTTTGAGCGTCTCCTCTAGCTGAGTTCAGACAGACCCTTCCCAGAGCGATCCGGAGAACTGTACAGGCATGCACAAGTTTTTGCTGAATTTTTTGTTTATTTCAGAGGTCAAATTGCATCTTCAACAGTAAAGCAGTGCATGTTTGACCTGTGATTGAATAATGCGTCGCTCTTAGTTGTTTTCTTTTCAAAAATTTGGCAATGTTCGACTGTCGACAGTCCATCTTTGACCCCTCCCTAAATTCTATAGTCCAGGAGGTTTGTCAAAAAGCGAGTCATTAGGCACAGTTCATTCATATACATTTGTACAATGCAGGTTGTGACGCCGCGACTGACTGCAGCGGTGCCACGCCCGCCTGTACGGCTAACCATGAATGCGGTAGGGAGTTTGAAACCTGAGACAGACTTTGCTGATGTTTCAGCCAGACATAACATCCGTCTGCGCTAGTCATCATGTTTGATTGGGCTGTGCAGCCCGGGCCTTTTCGTACTGACGAGCCTGGGAGCCCGCAATATACGCTTACCAAGCGAAACCGCAAGAAACAGTGCTTGCACGTTGTAAACACATGAGAGCGACTTTTTGTGTGCGTTTTTTAGCGCCAAAGATATTGCAGCGTGTGTTGATAGCATTGCTGGGACGGACATTATTGCGGCACACGCGTCGAGCAGATACGAGACGTGTATTCTGGTGCATGGCACAGTTCAGAGCTCGTTCGATGATGCACGCGCTGCATGCCACCCGGCTGGCACAACTGATCAGAGGCGACTCGTCTGGATTCACGACGAACATGTGCAAGATGCCATCTATGCACTCCGAGATGATGCAAATAATCAGTTTTCGGTATGTTGCTTTTGTTCTTACAATCATACAGTATTAACCGTGTTCAGTCGCAAGGGGTTTCATATTTATCAACAAAAAACAGTAAACGGCCATTATTCAACACTGAAGCAACTTTTTTAGCTGGTTTTTAGAGTCATCGGAAAACTTAGGTTGTTATTTGCTGTGCTAAAATTTCAGCTAAAACGGTCAACGTTATTAGTTCAGCGTAGCAGACAACTGGAAACCATTGATTTCACGTAGTTGACGCGCGTGCAACATCAGCCAAACGTGCGGAAGTGGAGCTAAGTGTGTTAGAGAAAACGCACTCAGCTCCATTGTTTTTTTTAAGTTTATTAGTATAGATTTTGTTTCAGTGTGTTCCAGTTTTGCTCTTTTAAAAATTTCTGTAAACAATCACTGGACTGGAACGAGCAAAACTGAGGGGGACAAACTGAAAAACACTGTTTCGTTTTTTTAAAACACAAATCAATTTTTGCAAGCTTGTGCAAGAAAAGAATAGGGAAATGTCCTAAATTTAAAGAAGTGCTTCAACCCGCTAAAGATCGTAAAAAACCTTCAAACATGCATTTTGCATGTGGCGTAACACATCTGCATGTCATTTGTGCGAAGTCGAAGATTACAATTGTCTGTTACGCTTTGACTTTGACTGATAACGTGGAGTGTGGACCGTTAGAAACTTTTTAATTAAACACAACAAGTGGCAATTATGTTTCTTCGACGGCTGGAAGTTTCAGGACAAAGTATTGTAAAACATTGTGGGGACAACCGCAAATTTGAAATGCAAATGAGCACAGCAGTTTCATTAATTGCTGGTACAGTTTCACGCAACTTGTTATTGCTGACGACGACCAAACATTCCATGGTTACACACTGTGACTGACATGACTGATGTTGATGTTCATTTCATACTACGCACATGTTACCTTGTTACGCAGGTTCCTTGCTTTGTGGGTGCACGTCAGAATAATCCGACGAGCGCTGATCAGCCTGGATTGAAATGGCAATGGCTGTTTGGAGACGGCACATTCTCGGGCGTTCAAATTGAAACGTATTGCTCATCTGGATGTACAAACCAACCGAGTAGTCAAAACTTTCTCTGGCACACTGGAGAACCAAATAACTCCGTTAGTAATAAAAACAGGCTACTATTTGAAAAAAACTGTTTGATGCTACTACCATTACAATATGCAGTGCAATAACGCTGTGCATCTTCTACACGTACATGGTAGGGTATAAGGGTACGCTGTTTAAAAATGGCTGTACTTTGCGCAAAAATATTCCAAAATCACAAATTTTTGTTTAAAAATCATAAAAACCAAGCTTTCAAAATACATAATACAGGGAGAGCCAAAAAAGGTTCCAATTTTAAAATGCTCTCACTGCCTTGTGTTAAGGTGTTTGGAGCTGACAATTGGAACACTATTAGAAAACATTTGGAGGTTTTTCTGACCAAATTTTTGTTACGGTATGTTACCCCTATCACTCATTACAGCAGAAGATCTGGAAAACATGAAAAATCGACAAATGTGAAATGCAGAGGGTTGATGTTACAAAGGTATCTCATGGTTTAAAACACTTTGAGACAGTGTTAAAACACTTTGGCAGTTTTTTATGATCAATTTTTTTGGTTTACACGTTTTTAATGTGTAATTTTCAAAAAATAGCAATTTTTGACGAAAAACAATGTTCATCCGTAATCTCACTGTTTATCATTGCTCATAAACGGACTTCCGAACTGATGTATCGTCACGCGGGGGGTCAAAATGATGAATTTTGTACGAAATTGCCGAACCATTGTGGAAAAGCTATTCGCATGTTCCCACTAACCGGCAGACCAGACTCGCTGCTCTGCTGTCCACTTAACCATGATGGCAGCAAAGACTGAAAATGGAATTGCATTTTTCACTGCAAAAAACAACTAGTCTGCTATGTTGAAAATATCAGAATGGCAAATTGAGTGAATTAAAAAAGGAAAAAAAAACAATTTGCCTCTGGAAAGATAAATTCGCATCTGTTCTGAGCAGAACCGCTCATGCACGCTCAAACTCGAAGTGAAACATCAGGGTAATCAAAGACTGTTCAAATGCAATTCGGCATTCGGAATTTTCAAGTTACTGTATGTGCGTATTGCTTTTTTCATCTTTTTTGTATTGTGAACACTCAGGTTGTCACCGACGTTCATCACTTGATTTTTGTTACAGCTAAATCAACTCTCTGCATTTTACAACATTTGTCGATTTTTCATATTTTCCAATATTTTGCTGTTGTGAGTGAGAGGGGCAACATACCGTGACAAAAATTTGGTCAGAAAAACCTTCAAATGTTCTCTAATAATATTCCAGTTTTCAGCTTGAAACACCTCAGCACAAGCCAGTGAGAGCATTTTAGAATTGAAACCTTTTTTGGCTCACCCTGTATGTGTCAAGCATTTGGTTACAAACATAAAACGCACTTCCAGGGTGGTGAAGATTGTTCCACATTTGACCACTTGATGAATGACTTCCCGTGTTCCTTGTCGCGAAATTGCTACATCTGTGAGTACGGAGAACGTAAGTGAAATTGAAACCACGAGCTTGCACTCATGGACTCGTTTAGTGAGCGAGCACGATCTGAAATCACACGACACACCGCAGGTGACCGGAGGTCTCAGGTTATACCGTATTACCCCCATTAAACCCCCCCCCCACCATTAATCCCCCCCACCAATAAACCCCCACCCCCCCGACCAGTTTCCGAATAATCCCCCCCACAAATAATCCCCCATGGGGGATTATTGGAGACCTGTTTGAAACACATACCCAGCGAATTCAGTGGCTGGTTGCAGTGAAAATGATGAAATTGTGCTACCAAAGGCCCCAAATGGGTGAGTTAATAGTAATTTCATTACAAAAGGCTGTTATAAAAGGAAATTTCTATGTAGAGTAGAAGTTTCTGCGACTTTCTTGCCTGCCATGCAATGTATTTTTGCTATTTTTCAACAAACCCCCACCCCTAGATTTTTTTGTAAAATAAACCCCCCCCCCCCCCAACAATCCCCCCCCCCCCACCAATAAACCCCCACCCCTAAAAGTCGCTGACGTATTAATCCCCCATGGGGGTTTATTGGGGGTAATACGGTATGCGGCTCTCATTTTATGTGCAGCATTGTATTACAGTTTACTACAGTTCTAATCCCTACGACCGAAATAAAATTGATGGATGAATGGACGATTAATAAGTTTAGTCGGACTGGAAAATTTAGTGCCTTAGCTGATTGCTGGTGCGTGACAGTGACCCTGGTCAGGTTCAAACGTGGGCCGTTCACTTTACATTTTTTTGAATTTTCGATTTAAGCGTTTGTGTTTATGAATGTATGGATTTTTTTAATGGTGAAAACTTGTTTGTGATTGAGAAGACGCAAACAATCAAAGAAACAAAGTTTAAGGCGAATTTTTGTTTTTGTCACAAAATAAGAACCACGACGACGGCGACGAATGTGAATTGAAAGTTGCCTATGAAAACTACTGTTTTTCCCTAATTTTAACAATTTGTCTGTAAAAAAATTTGAAGATGTGAAAAAATAATAAAAGCAGCTGTTTCAAAAAACACGAAAACATTTTCCAAAAAAGAACGACAACGACGGAAACGGCGACAATTAATGCTGTTGACGTGTTGAGTCTGACTTCGGATTGCAGAATTTGTTTCTGATGAATTACGTGTATTTGATGGGTAAAACTGAAAAGCAGTTGGTTTTCAAACGAATATTCATTTTTGCTTGCGTCGAGAGCGCATCACCGTTGTCATCGTATTTTTTTGTGAAAACATAAGCCCTCACCTTGAAATTTGCTTGTTTTGATTTTCTGCATTTTATATATCACCGACAAGTTTTGTCCATTAAAAATCCAAACATTCATCCATACAAACACTCAAAAATAAAAAAAATTCAAAAACAGGAAATTCAGTTTGAACGGTCAGCGTTTGAACCTTATCAGGGTAGCGCTTCAGCCAACCAGTTAATGCCCTAAAATTTCCAGCACGACTATACTACAGGGTGTCCTAAAAAACAACAAAAGTAAATGGCTCGTACGGCGCACTGGTTTCTTGTCAAGCCATGAAATTTGAAACACTCATAGAACTAAGCTACACATTTTCTGTGATCAATTTTTATTCCGAAATTCCGTTTTTTTTCAATGATATTTCAGCAGAAAGTCGTAAAAACTCAAAAATCATCAAAAATTCAGCCTTTTGACTTGAGATAAACATCGTTGTCGTCATCGAGATTTTCATCTGGCAGTGGCACAAGTTCATGTTCAGCTGCATCTTCACTGATGTCTTAATGTTCATCCTCTCGGTCCTTCAGTTTTATTTTTCTCAGTTGCTCAACTGGTTTTCCATTGTTTTCAGTGAACGCCGACATTCGATGTTTGAAACTGACGATCACTTTGTGGTGCAGCGTCCGATCAGCGTTGATTTCTTGCATACCGTTGCAAATTTTGCTCTTCAAATCGTCAACACTGGAGGGCTCCGAACGGTACACAAATTTCTTCAAGTGCCCCCAAACCCATAAGTCAAGAGGAAATTCAAACAAGTGCGCAAGTGGCTGTCGGCGTCGTTCAGTGACCGATGGATCTGCCGCAGTGGCAGAACTGAATGGCTAACGAGGACTCCGGGCTTGAATCTCTTGACTTCTGGGTTTGGGGTATCTGTAGGAAATTGTGTACCGTATGGCGCCCACCATGGCAGCGGTGCGCAAGAAATCAACGATGATCGGGCGCTGTATCAGAAGGTGATCGTCAGTTTCAAACATCGACTGTCGTCGTTCATTGAGAACAATGGAAAACACATTGAGCAGCTGAGAAAAATGAAACAAAAAAAGGCCGAGAGGAGGAACATTATGACGTCAGCTAACGATGAACTTGTGCCACTGCCAGATGAAATCCTCGATGTTTGGTGATGTTTATCCTGAGTCAAAATGCTGAATTTTGTTGATTTTTGTTGTAGGTTCCTAATCCTAAGCCAAGCCTTTTTGATAAGGTAAAAGGTCACAGATCCTGTTCATGATAAAAAATTTAAGAATTTATTAGTAGTTTCTTTTTCCAAAAGGTTTCTCTTTCCAAAAAAGCAAACAGGACGAACATCATTGAAAATACACTGTAACACGTGAATATCGATATTTTTATTTTATTATTTTATTACCAAAATCACTTCGTGTGGTTTAATATTGTTCTTGGTGGCGAAAATTCTCCGGGCAGAATTCTCCGGGCCGACATTATTTGGGCCGGAATTCTTCGGGCCGGAATGAGCGGGCCGGAATTCTACGGGCCGGAATTTTGCGGGCCGGAATAGTACACGAGCCCTGTACGAGCCATTTACCGTAAAGTCTTGCATATAAGGTCTCCTTATATAAATTTGAAAATCAAAAATTTCTGAAAAAAGTGGTATTTCGTGTGACAACCTTATAAGTGGGAGGAGGTCTTATGAAGCGAACATTAGGAATTTCGGGCCTTATAAACGGGGTAGGATTTTGACCAAGTCAAAATTTTGAATTTTTTGGTTTCCCGCCGTGTGACACTCCGCCCACTTTTGGGTGGGGGTCTTATAAGTGGGAGGAACCTTATATGCAAGACTTTACGGTACTTTTGTTATGTTTTTATGGAACACCCTGTATATAAAAGCGTGATCAAATAAAAACGTCAAAAAAGTCAAGCAAGTTCAGAACATGAGCAACCTTTTAGACTAAAACTTGGAACAATGGAAGAACTTGCGTTTCTATATGTAGTATAAAAATTTCTGCAAAATGTTTCATTGATTTACTTAATGTTCAGTTGTGGTAAGTAATTTTGTTTTATTCTTTCACAAATGTCCTTGAATAAGCAGGAACTGAACAAACAGACAAACTTAGACCAAACTCACTGGTTGAAGCCGTTGGTGATTTTGGTATGCATGCTTTCTGTTCAAACTATTTATGACCAACCAACCTGTGATGAATCGAAATTATTTGAACAATGTTGCAGACGCAAATTCTTCCATTTGTTGGAAGCCTCAACTTACTTGCGGTGGTCATTGCAGTTTTGAATACCAACCGCTTACTTGTTTGACGTTTTCATTTGATCGCCCTGAATATAACAAACTCATTGTGTTTGACAAGACGTTAGCTCCATATTTGCTCAATTTCAGTTTGTCGGACGCATTCGCACTGCACAAATAGCGCGCGACCCAATTGCCTGCCGTCCTCCGGCAAATGCGGTAAGTTTTGAAATACAGGGTTGCGCTGAAGTAGTGGCGGCCACGACTTGAAGAACCGCCGCCGAGAGCCAATGTACCCCTAATTTATTATAACGCACCGGACATTGAAAGAAAAAGTTTTGGATTTCGTTGCCTGTCGGGAAAAAAGACCGAAAGCCACAAAAATCGAGATAGAGCTCAATCAGATCACGGATGGCCCCAGGACTGGGCGGGGCTCAGAGGCCGTCTCCTTCTCGGGGCGAGGACATTGGTCCACGACACCATTCACGGGTCCGTCCACCACAACACCAAACCACCGTCAACCACCATGGTACCTGTGAGTTTCAGGAACCGGTGGGGGAGCTACAAATAATAAAAAAATCAGTCCAAATATTGGCAAAATCTAAGTTGACTGGATCTTGTTAAAAATTTCAGCACAAACAGTCAAACGGTTGGCTTGCCACAGCGTTTAAAAATCGTGGCCACAATTTCTGCGCCACCCTGTAGAAACAATACATGATAAAAGTTCTTTTGAAGATTTTGTGTTTCAAACTTTTCTTATTACAAAGAGAAACAATTTCAGGTCTCTAATTTGTTTGGATTCGAATTCGATCAAACAGCAAGAGAGTGAAATTTTTTTACCTTGACTGGAGAACAAACAACTGATTATTTAGCTATTATTGGCAACGTAAGGTATATGTATAAGCTCTCTTTATATAAATTTGAAATCAATAATTTCTAAAAAAGTGGAATTTTGTGTGACAACCTTACAAGTGGGAGGAGGTCTTATAAAGCGAAGATTAGGAATTCCGGGCCTTATAAATGTAATGGGATTTCCACCAAGTCAAAATTTTGAATTTTTGTTTCCCGCCTTGTGAAACTCCGCCCACTTTCGGGTGGGAAGAACCTTATATGCAAGACTTTACGATATCTGCAGCAGTGATAATGCCGTAAAATTTTTGCAAACAATTTTTTGTGTGCGAACTACGTTTGCGCGCAAAACAGCTTTTCAGATGTGCGGCTTTTCCACACATAATTCAACATTACTCCGCGTCCTTCGCACGAAAAAATAGTACAAACAAATCTTTTTTGTGATCAGTTTTTAATTTTCTGTCAGATACAGTTTGTTTACTGTTTTGTCAGATACACAGATACTGTATACTCTCGCCTTTTTATAATCAGTTTTTCACCGCAAAATCTTTTTCCCCACAAGAATTGCGGCTTATTGAAATGGGTTTTTTACCGGTGTTTCTGTTTTTGATTATTGAAAATGACGGAAAGCATATGGAGTGATTTTTGTCATGATTTTCTTTTGGGTTTTGTCGTTTGACTGGCTGTTATTTTGTCTTTAAAACTGATTACATTTAAAATATTGAAAAATGACATTGAACTCTGTGCCATGAACACGCCTCCTTTACTTTTCTGCATCTCACAAATCACAAACACCTCATAAGTCATAAATCCATCAAAAAAATCCATAATATAAAACATTCGTCCACAGAAACACTCAAAACACGAAAAATTGTAATAGGCGGTAACGGCACGCGTTCGAACATGATCAGGGTCACATACCTGCCAATCAGCAAATGCTTTAATTCTCGAGTCCGCCCATAGTCCATCTGTGTAACTACAGTAACGGCAACTGTAAATATACGAACATACAGCACTGTAGGTGATTGGTTGATTGCACGCATGCATGCATTCTGTGCAGACAAACTCCGCCTCCACAGCAATGCCTGCGCAGGCATGCATCAACTGCACATGTGTGCAACCAACCAATCAGCTATGATGTTTTATTTTGGTCTCGAGACACAATGTGCGCATAGATACGTAAGTACAGTCCCATGCATGACGTGGGAATTCAAAAAATTCAAATTAGCAAAGTGATCCGAGTCTCTTGGTCGAGTCGCTTTGGCGCTTTTGAACTGCCACATAAATATTGAAAAACTAGTTTCCTTTTGCATCTGCAAACCCATTGAGTCGCAGAACCTAAAAAATTGATAACAGTTGTATATGTATATTAATGAGATGGACTGTATGTATTGTGGATTTATTCAAACGTGTCCGGACTAAAATGACGTCATTTGCTTTAAAAACGCCCGTTTGTAAAAATACAGGAACTAAAATGTCAGTTTGGTGTGACATTCACCATTTGTTTTCGGGAAGAAATCGGCTAAACGGAAAGTCTGGTTTGCTGTGAACGGCAAGCGCATGTTTGGCGGCACATGACGTCATTTCAGTGGGACACGTTTAAAAAAATAGGTCGTACATAAAAAGCAGCGCGTTGGCGAATCAATCGATACACCCACAAATGCGTGCACACTTTCTGAGTCCGTATACGAGTGCACATGCGACCATCACAATTAACACGAACAACACCCAATAGCTGGCCCGCTTGTACCATGGCCGTGAACCGATCACTTGAACATGCAGCAGTCGAATACAAGAATCGGCCACAAACGTGGTGTTGATCTGAAGAGAAAACGCTCATGAGCAAATACTGAGAAAGATGCTTCTGGTTTGCCCTGCAGTACCGAAGATGAGGGACTGGGCGGGGCAAGCACAAATTGCGCCTCTTTGGGGATGGTGGGGGTCCCGTGACACCAACTCTCAAAACCCGAAACCTTCCCCCCCCCCGCAGTAAACCCCGCATTCTTCACCACTCCGCATAAACACTGCATTCACGTGTGTGCAACCAACCAATCAGCCAGTTGTATATAAGGCAGGTGGACTGTAGATGGTATAGCATCGAAATACTAATACTTTTTACTTTTTACATATTGGATAATCAAAAATAATATTGTTTCAAATTGTTTTGTCAACCACTAAGTACCGTCGATGATATTTTCCACTAGTTAAAATGATATTTTCCACTAGTTAAAACACTTGATGTTCATTTAAAGACATAAAAGTAACTAAAAGTATACTGAAATTCACAAAAAAAAACAGAACAAACCTCTGCTTCATAAAGCATGATTTTTTTTCAGTGAATTGTCATTGAAAATTTTAATTTTATATGAAATTGTCGAACCACTGTGGAAAATTTATTCGTCTGTTCCCACCAAATGCAAGACCAGACTCGCTGCTCTGCCGTTTACTTAACCATAATCATGCGGATGCGCGAGTTTGAAGATTTTGAAAAGATTTTGGTTTATAGCAACGCGGTCGATAGCGGCCTTGTAGATAGCGGTCCAAAAACAAGTGAAATGAAAAATTTGCAATAAGTGGTGCCACCCTCAAGAACCGATTAGCATCAGGTGCAGCCACCCACCCTACCCTCCACCCTCCCCTGTTCCTAGCAGGCGACCAGGGGTCCCACTTATTTCTCCACCACCCAAAAAATTTTTTGGTACCTCCACGTGCACCCCTACCTGAAAATGTCTGTCATCTTCGGTACTGTTGCCAGGGTGTATAATTGGTGTGCTGTGATATGCATGATGTGGCTGTTTGAATAACAACTCGCGTTCAAAAAAGGCGTTCAATCAACAGTAAATTAATCATGCGGATGCGCGAGCGAGCGTCAGCGAGCGGACAGCGCATCACGCATTATATGAGCCGTTATCCTCTCGCGCGCGTTTTTCAAATTTGCTCGCTTCCTCCAGCGAGCATAGTATAAGCCACAAACTTGGTTCTGTGCACACGAAACGAACACCCAAAGTTGTGCTTGGAGCCGCGAAAAATTTTTTATCCGACTACTTTTCATACGCTGTAGACACGAAAAACCTATTCTGAAAACAGTGTTACTTATTTTTCTATCTCTTTTTTTTTCTGGTATGTAATCAACATGTGTTCGCGCTTTCAGTTTTTACCTGCGACACGTTCACAGTCTAGCAAGAATGTTTCCTGGGGTAATTTCATCCGTAGATTTGGAAAAATGGGTTAATTTTTTGCCCCAACCACTTTTTGGGTAAAAATTTGGGCATTTTTGAAAGTTCGCAGCGTTTTCACCGGGTTTCAAGTGTTCGCCCTTTCAATTTTTAGCTGGGACACTTTCACAGTTGAAGAAAAATGTTTCCTAGGGTAATTTCATCCGTAGATTTGGAAAAATGAGTTATTTTTTTGCCCCGACCCCTTTTTGGGGTAAAAATTGGGCTTTTTTGAAAGTTCGCAGGGTTGTCACCTGGTTTTAAGTGTTCGCCCTTTCAATTTTTAGCTGGGACACTTTCACAGTTGAACAAGAATTTTTCCTCGGGTAAATTCATCCGTAGATTCTGAAAATTTTGTTTATTTTTTGCCCGGGCATTTTTTGGGTCAAAATTGTGCATTTTTTGAAAATTCGTAGCATTTTGACTGGGTATCATTTTTTCAGTCTTACAAATTTTGTCTGAGCTACGAAAAATAGCAGAAATGTTTAGTCCGTAGGAATTCAATACGCTGATCACGGATTTTGGGATAGTTTTCTTACGTGAGCAACTCTAGATGCTGAATCGTGACGATTTCGGGCGAATCGGCCGTGGAAGTTGGCGAAATCGGTCCAGAAACGAAAAACAAGAAAAGGGTGTTTTCCAGGGTAATTCAATGCGCTGATCACGAATTTTGGGTTAGTTTTCTTACGCGAGCAACTCTAGATGCTGAATCGTGACGATTTCGGGCGAATCGGCCGTGGAAATTGGCGAAATCGGTCCAGAAACGAAAAACAAGAAAAGGGTGTTTTCCAGGGTAATTCAATGCGCTGATCACGAATTTTGGGTTAGTTTTCTTACGTGAGCAACTCTAGATGCTGAATCGTGACGATTTCGGGCGAATCGGCCGTGGAAGTTGGCGAAATCGGTCCAGAAACGAAAAACAAGAAAAGGGTGTTTTCCAGGGTAATTCAATGCGCTGATCACGAATTTTGGGTTAGTTTTCTTACGTGAGCAACTCTAGACGCTGAATCGTGACGATTTCGGGCGAATCGGGCGTGGAAGTTGGCGAAATCGGTCCAGAAACGAAAAACAAGAAAAGCGTGTTTTCCAGGGTATTTCAATGCGCTTATAACAAAATTTGGGTTAGTTTTCTTACGTGAGCAACTCTAGACGCTGAATCGTGACGATTTCGGGCGAATCGGGCGTGGAAGTTGGCGAAATCGGTCCAGAAACGAAAAACAAGAAAAGGGTGTTTTCCAGGGTAATTCAATGCGCTGATCACGGATTTTGGGTTAGTTTTCTTACGTGAGCAACTCTAGATGCTGAATCGTGACGATTTCGGGCGAATCGGCCGTGGAAGTTGGCGAAATCGGTCCAGAAACGAAAAACAAGAAAAGGGTGTTTTCCAGGGTAATTCAATGCGCTGATCACGGATTTTGGGTTAGTTTTCTTACGTGAGCAACTCTAGATGCTGAATCGTGACGATTTCGGGCGAATCGGCCGTGGAAGTTGGCGAAATCGGTCCAGAAACGAAAAACAAGAAAAGGGTGTTTTCCAGGGTAATTCAATGCGCTGATCACGAATTTTGGGTTAGTTTTCTTACGTGAGCAACTCTAGATGCTGAATCGTGACGATTTCGGGCGAATCGGCCGTGGAAGTTGGCGAAATTGGTCCAGGAACGAAAAACAAGAAAAGGGTGTTTTCCAGGGTAATTCAATCCGCTGATCACAAATTTTGGGTTAGTTTTCTTACGTGAGCAACTTTAGATACTGAATTGTGACGATTTCGGGCGAATCGGCCGTGGAAATTGGCGAAATCGGTCCAGAAATGAAAAACGAGAAAACGGTTTTTCCAGGGTAATTCAATGTGCTGATCACGGATTTTGGGTTAGTTTTCTTGTATGAGCAACTCTAGATACTGAATCGTGACGATTTATGGTGAATCGGCCGTGGAATTTAGCGAAACCGGTCCAGAAATGAAAAACAAGAAAACGGTGTTTTCCATGGTAATTCATTACGCCGATCACGGCTTTTGGGTCAGTTTTTCTTTTGTGAGCGATTCTAGGTACTGAATCGTGACGATTTTGGGGAATCGGCCGTAGAAATGGCATAGGAGAAATCGGCCTAAAAAACGAAAAATGAAAAACCTGAGTTGTCCGGGGTTTAGAAGAATGTGTGACCAACGAATTGTGATTTTGGTCCGACCTTCGGGGCTTATGTAAAAGTCAGAATATTATCTAAAAAATGCGTGAGACGCATATAAAAGGAGGAATATGGCCTTGTGTAAGCAGTGAAAGACTTGGCTCGACAACGCTTTTCAAGTCTCTGATGTGGTACACACGGATACAAGTACATAAGGGTCATATTTTTGCGCCGCGTTTGTTTGTTTTTTTGAAGCACGCCCCCCACCGATTCCGGAAACCCGAAGGTACCAAACTCCGGTGGGATTGGGGAATGGACGGCTCACCATCCCGTGGAACCAATACCCTCGGCATGTGAGGGGGGCAGCCTCTAAGCCCCGCTCTGTCCTGGGGGCACCAGTGATCTTAGCCCGATTTCGGTTTCGGTGGCCTGCGGTCGCTATATCCCCGGAGGGCAGCGAATCCGAAAGTTTTCGTTTTCGTTTTCGTTTTGCTGAAAAGCGTAAAACTTTGAAGTTATTTTTTAATTGTTCTCTTCGATTTAATCTAAAATCACGCCATGTGCGAAATTCTGTAAATTCTGTGCAAAAACAGAAAAATTAGAGATTGCAAAACATTGTTGCATGTAGCTTTTTCGTTGTTGTTAACGTACGCACCGCTGTGTACACACCAGCACCAGTGACAAAAAGGAGTTGTCTTCCGTTGATTTTCACCTTTTTTACCGGTGTCACCTTCAACTAGTGTGGCAGGATAAACCGTCTGTCCCGTGAGTCATTGCCTTTGCCACAGGAGACCTTGCGAGTAGTGTGGGTGGGTCGACTGGGCAGCAATGCTTAAGCATAGGCAGTGTTTAAGTATAGGCAGGAGGGGGTAGTGGTGAGTCATGGGGGTGCCCCTTGGCCCGTGACGTCATGATGAGGGTTTTATGCTGCTGCGGTTTTTATGTCTAGCTGTGTCTTCATGTCTTGTGAACTGTGGTTTTATTCTCAATGCATTGTCTAGCTGTGTCTTAATGTCCCGTGAACTTATGTTTTTCCCGCCAAGATTGTTACATTGTGTCTTCATGACCCGTGAACTGTGGTTTTTCCCGACAATGCCTTGTTGACAGTGCTTGCAACCAAACGTTCACAAATTTCCCAATGTGTGTGTGTTCCACCACATCCTTTTTGTTGAAGTTAGGTGTATTGTCTCTAGTACAGCTGCACGCTGATTGGTTGAACTAGCCACAGTATTTTACATATTTCGCAATTTTTTGAACGTGTATCTCCATGTGTTCCACCACATGCTGTTTGTTCACGCTAAGTTAGGTGTAATGTCCCTAGTACAGCCGCACGCTGATTGGTTGAACTAACCAGAGTAACTCTGGTTTTGGTTCACCACAAGTTTTTGTCATGGGACAGCTCATCGCTGATTGGTTGGCACCAACATGCATGCATGACGTCATGCAAACATGTGTGTAACCACAGCAACCCGATTTGTCTGGTGATCACAGGACACATACTTGGAATGTGTGCGCCCACAACATGTCATCTATTTTTTCAAGTGCTCGGTTTTGCAACCAGGACGAATTCAGACTGTTGTTGGAGTGAATTTTGTGAAAACTATATGGAAAAAATCGTTACCTCTTTTGATTCCTTAATGCACTCTTTTTATTCTTTAAGCTGACTCTTTTGATTCCTTAATTGCCTCTTTTGATTCCTTAATTGACTCTTTTGATTCCTTAAACTGACTCTTTTGATTCTTAAACTGACTCTTTTGATTCTTTAAACTGACTCTTTTGATTCTTTAAACTGACTCTTTTGATTCTTTAAACTGACTCTTTTGATTCTTTAAACTGACTCTTTTGATTCTTTAAATTGACTCTTTTGATTCTATAAACTGACTCTTTTGATTCCTCAAACTGACTCTTTTGATTCTTTAAACTGACTCTTTTGATTCCTTAAGTGACTCTTTTGACTCTTCAGGTGCATAACTTGTGCTAATTTTTATCATACTGCTGCACTATATAAAGGGCTCTAATCCTGATTCTAAAGGCGCGTTTAGCAATTAGATTTTCGTACGTACGCACGGAACGCACGTCGTTCTAAATGCGGGGCGCAAAACAGTCGTTTCGTTTACGCCACACGACAAAACTGAAAACTGCGCACCGCATTTAGAACGACTGAAGTGTCGTGCATACATACGGAGAACTAATTCGCGTGGGCAAAAAGTTGTGTGGTATGTCCGAACGTTCGGACGGACAAGCTTGCGTACGGGAATTAGAAAACGTGTAGCATCCGTCATACGACTGTCGTTCTAAATGCCGTAACCAAAAATAGTCCGTTCTGTTGCGGACAAAAATGCAAATGTCTGCCCTAGCAAATTTGAAAACGGGAATTTACAAATTTTATTTTTTAGTGGTCATCTCCCTTGCATTCCCTCCCCTTCCCCTACCCCTTTCCATAGTTGTTCTAGGGGGGCCTGGGGGGGCGGCCCCCCCCCAAAAAATTTCGAATCTAGACAGGTTTTTTCGGCTCAGCTATTATCTATCTAAAAAATTTCTCAGCCAGCTACCTATCTAAAAATTTTTGTCTTCGAAGACATAAAATGAGTCAATTTTTGACCAAAATTGACCATTTTTTCTCGTAATTCTTGAAAATTTCGCTAACTTGAGGTAAAATACGCACTTATACTTGATTTTTAGTGTATTTTTAGCATTATTTTTCTGTTTTTATAGCTTTTTAGCGTTTTAGCTATCTATCTATCAAATTTCAAAATTTTGACCGCCCCCCCCCCCAAAGTCACATGGCCCCCCCGCGCCCCCCCCCCAAAATTTTCCAGCTATCTATCTATCTGGAAAATTTGCTCCAGCTATCTATATCGCCCCCCCCCCCCCAACCCCTCGGCTCTGGAACAACTATGCCCCCTTCCCCATTTTGCATTCAGTTTGTCGTCGCATTTTTATCACATGTGTTCTCAAGAAGCGCATGTAAAAATCTAAATTCTTTCAGTTTTGGTATATACAAACTGAATTTGAACAAATTTTGACTTGGATCTTTCAAAAATGGAAAATGCTGACCCAAAATCTCCGCCGACGCTGATCAGTTCGCTCGACGAAGCGCAGGTGACAGAGAAGCTGATCGAAGCTGTTTTGCTTTTTTGGAGCCAGCAGCCCCCTTCTCCGAAACCAGCAAGCAAACAAACAAACAAACAAACAAACAAACAAACAAACAAACAAACAAACAAACAAACAAACAAACAAACAAACAACGAAATACAACAGTTCCCAGTAGATTTCAGTTTTCTTTCTTTTCAAAACAGGCAAGTAGACCCGCACCAAATAAAACTGAGCATTTTTTCCGTTGCCCCAACATCTAAAATACGTTAATTTTCAACTTAAAATTAACAGACACTGGAAAATATGAACTTGTCCGCACATCTGTCGAACGACTTTTTGCTGCCAGCAGCAAAAAGTCGTCGGACAGTCGTGCGCAAGAAATTCTAATTCGCGTGCGCATTTGTCTTTTTACGCACGGACAAACAGTCGTTCTAAATCCCGTGCGCAAAACAGTCGTGTCGGACAGACGTAAGTCACACGCACGAAATTCTAATTCGCGTGGGCACAAGTTTTTTTGCGTGCGCACGGACAACGTTCTAAATCATGCGCGCAAAACAGTCGTTACGTGCGAACGACAGTCATGCGTACGAAATTCTAATTCGCGTAGCCATTTTTTAAGTTCTGTCTCCGTGCGTACGCAAGAAAATCTAATTGCTAAACGCGCCTTAAATCAGTCATGACCAAAGTGTGCTCAGTGTGTGGTCGCAATTTTTCGTCCTCTTCCAATAGAGTGCGGCACGAACGTCTCTTTCACAAATCTGAAGGAACTATAGAGAATATGGAGGATGAACCTCAACTCGATGAAACAGAAGAATATCAGCGCAATGAACCAACCAGTGAAAGTGAAGCGGGTAGCGAAGCCAGCAAAACAGAAGATCTCGAATCTGACACAGAAGAAGAAAAAGATTCGGGTGGAAAAGAAATTGAACGTTGGCGATTACTACTGAGAGAAACTATTGAGCGTTGTGACGATATCCCTGATTCAAAACATGTTTTGAAGGAATCGTTTCTAAGTGAATTTGTGGATAAATTGAGAGAAGTCGTTGAATCAAAATTTAAATTGGTAAATGCTCTTGAAAACGAGGATGATATATACGAGAACATCAGCAGAAGAAAAAGTACGTATGAAGAAGACGATTATAGTAGCGAAGAAGCTGGAGAGTGCGCTTGGCTGGACCGAAGGTTTTTGATTAGAAATCGTGTTATAAAACCAAATCTCGAATTATTTAATGTTGAAGAAGAAGAAGAAAGCAATGATGAGTTTGAGGGGGCAGTAGAACCATATCACTGAAATGATTTGAACATGTTATTTGACTTGTCGTTTCGTTGCTACTATCGGTAAAAATGTGTGAGTTTTTGAATGTTTGTCATTGTTTTTGCCGTGGTTGTTGTTCTATTAACTTTTAATAATAAAAAAAATTGTTGGAGTGGGTTTAGGTCATTTAAGGAATCAAAAGAGTCACTTAAGGAATCAAAAGAGTCAGTTTAAAGAATCAAAAGAGTCAGTTTGAGGAATCAAAAGAGTCAGTTTATAGAATCAAAAGAGTCAATTTAAAGAATCAAAAGAGTCAGTTTAAAGAATCAAAAGAGTCAGTTTAAAGAATCAAAAGAGTCAGTTTAAAGAATCAAAAGAGTCAGTTTAAAGAATCAAAAGAGTCAGTTTAAGAATCAAAAGAAAAAGAGTCAGTTTAAGGAATCAAAAGAGTCAATTAAGGAATCAAAAGAGGCAATTAAGGAATCAAAAGAGGTAACGATTTTTTCCATATAGTTTTCACAAAATTCACTCCAACAACAGTCTGAATTCGTCCTGGTTGCAAAACCGAGCACTTGAAAAAATAGATGACATGTTGTGGGCGCACACATTCCAAGTATGTGTCCTGTGATCACCAGACAAATCGGGTTGCTGTGGTTACACACATGTTTGCATGACGTCATGCATGCATGTTGGTGCCAACCAATCAGCGATGAGCTGTCCCATGACAAAAACTTGTGGTGAACCAAAACCAGAGTTACTCTGGTTAGTTCAACCAATCAGCGTGCGGCTGTACTAGGGACATTACACCTAACTTAGCGTGAACAAACAGCATGTGGTGGAACACATGGAGATACACGTTCAAAAAATTGCGAAATATGTAAAATACTGTGGCTAGTTCAACCAATCAGCGTGCAGCTGTACTAGAGACAATACACCTAACTTCAACAAAAAGGATGTGGTGGAACACACACACATTGGGAAATTTGTGAACGTTTGGTTGCAAGCACTGTCAACAAGGCATTGTCGGGAAAAACCACAGTTCACGGGTCATGAAGACACAATGTAACAATCTTGGCGGGAAAAACATAAGTTCACGGGACATTAAGACACAGCTAGACAATGCATTGAGAATAAAACCACAGTTCACAAGACATGAAGACACAGCTAGACATAAAAACCGCAGCAGCATAAAACCCTCATCATGACGTCACGGGCCAAGGGGCACCCCCATGACTCACCACTACCCCCTCCTGCCTATACTTAAACACTGCCTATGCTTAAGCATTGCTGCCCAGTCGACCCACCCACACTACTCTTGCGTTCCGCAATGCTTCTGCGATACAATTTGTCCTGAACAAACCAGTGTCAGCGAGCTAAAGTCTGATTGTTATTTTAGTAGTTTTAGTGGTCGCTAAATGCCCGAAATCCGCAAATGTGAAAGGTCATTTGTCTACAATACAAAGCACGAGGGTTGCCATGTGCAACCGAAATCATAAATAAACGGCGCAAAAATATGACTCTTACGTACTTGTATCCGTGTGTACCACATCAGAGACTTGAAAAGCGTTGTCGAGCCAAGTCTTTCACTGCTTACACAAGGCCATATTCCTTCTTTTATATGTGTCTCACGCATTTTTTAGATTGATGATAATGATTACGCTCATGATTGTATGTGAGAATGAGGCTGAGGTATAGCGGCAGCCAAACCTGCAGTTTTTCGACGACGTTACCGACCATGTTAGCAGTGTTGTCAAACAGTCTGTAGAACGCATCAGCTGCGTGCTTGTTACATTCTTTGCGATAAGCTTTTCGCAGGCAGTCACGGTAGCAGGTCAGTTTTCTGCAATAAAGTACCTGTCTTGATCTTATTCAACAATCATTTTCACTGGGAGTTTTCTTCCAAACGGTGTGCTGAAGTTTGGACAGGACACATCGTGTTTGGTTGCCGTGGCCATCTAAAAAAATCTTGGGGGGCAACTTCAAGAATGGAAACTATGGAGCGCGTTATTGCGAGCAATGTAATCAGTGCGTGGACTGCGTTGGTTTGGTTGTTTGAAAGACAAGTTATCCTGCTTGTGGGAAGAACATGACCTCTGCAATAAATGCCTGCATATAAATTTTGTGAAACCACTGAGTGTACTTGCAGGTGATTCCAACGAGTCCATCATCGTGCAACACAGTTGCTTCCGTCCATTTGATCAGAAACAATCGTTTGTGCAAATCGATCGCCCCACATTCATGCGTGCACGCGAGCACTCTGCCGCTCGTTAACGCTCGTTCGTAGCACACGTTGTACTCGGCAAATTCTGCAAGCGTAATGTACACCAGGCACACACATTCACTCAACAACATCGGTTACTCAACCAAACACATGAAGTCAACATTTTGTCGGCAACTTCTGGTTGGCCGCTGCTCAACAAAAAGTTATACTCGTGGCCTGGTGGTAATGCGTTAGACTGCAGTCTGTGCGCTTGGGGATCGAGCCGCGCGAAGGGGTGTATAGGCACTTAATGACAGAGAAAACTCGATGGGCGCCCAACTCAATGGCGTTCAGTATGCTTCTCTGGATTAGCCCTGGTTAAAAGCATCGCCTAAAAATCCCAATAACAGCAACAAATACTAAACAAGTTGCCCATGTTGTTGACTCTGCTGTTGTGTATTAGCGGTACCACTGGTGAGGAGCGGAGGAGGAGGAGGGGATGAACCCACTTGACTGACATCTTGCCGATTGCCAAAAAGGAGAGACAACAGAAACGATTTTCTTCATAAAACTTTTACCAGCTGCAATATACTGTCTCTGCCAAAGTTATTTGCAGACACCTGTTGGCAATCACGGAGATAGTAACTGCGAGAAAATTGTAAAAAGCAAAAATAACCATGATATGAACCGACTGGGATCAGCGCACATGAATGCAGCCATGCTGGTTGCGATACGATAGAAATCAGACGCCGCTGCATAGCCGATGCAAAGGTTCGTGCATGCTGTTAGATCTTTGTAGAAGCTGAAATGGCACTTGCTATAATTTCTGTCTCAGTACAATTATTTACCTTAACTAAAGAGGTACATAAATCTGGCTCCGATGGGGTAACATGTACCATCCGAGCGTCCATAATACACATAAAATCAGACCAACTTGCAATAAATGCTGACACTGTTATTGGCGTTGAACAGATGGCCGGGATTCAACGCCTCGAAGAATGCACGCATCGAATGTTCAATAACAGCCCATCTCTGACCGAGATTTTTTTCAGCTGTGCAACCAGTTGCTGTTGCGCAGAAACCCGGTATAAGTGTGAATGTGGTGTTTCTGAACAAACTTGTATACTCGTTGCTTTGCCTTACCTTTAAGTTTTGGTTTTAATTTGCTTGGATCATTCATTATTGTGAAAAATAACATGGAAAATGGTTTAAACCAACCCATCTTGTCCGTTGAGTGCCGTCTGATTAGAACACAACGAAGATTCAGCGCTGGCCAAGTTGACCACTAAAACTTTGAGGAAAGCGTGAAATTTACTGGAACTTGTTTGGTTCTGTTCAATCAAAACGCTTTGTGGCGTTTTTAATGGAGTTAGCAAAATTTTCAATAGGATATAAGCATGACACTATAGAGTTCGCTTACCTAATGAGATGACTTTAAACAGCACCGTTGATATTTTCATCATTGTTCATGCGTTGCCAAGCCATTTCTTTACAAGTTTTCATTTCACATTATTTCACAAATATTAAACAGTAACTAATGTAGATGTTTCAACTTTCAACCATACATACATCAGGCACGTACATGCCTGTTTTTATAGATTTTTAAAACAAGATAGAAAGTTACAAGGCAAGGGACGCTGTAAACACTAAACAGACATTGCACATCAGCTGTGTTTAAAAACAAAAACAAAATCAAAAGCTTCGCTTTTACCAATACCTTAGTGGAATAAGGCAATGATTGCATGCAAAGTGCGAGTGAACATGCACACAGTATGCTGTTGAACTGCAAACTCTTTACCAGCAAATGAGCGTGCACACGCATTATTGTACATTCTTTCAAACGTGTTCGAGTGGAATGACGTCACCTGTTTTGGAAACGTCCGATAACATTCAGAGACACAAAAATTTGTCTGGTTTATCCCTTCGCATTTTTTTTCACGTGCATCAGCCGAACTGAAAGTTCGAGTTGCTGGGGGCTGCGCATGATAAAGCGCATGCTTTTTATAAGCACATTACGTCATTAAGAATACGTTCAAATAAACAGGCTAAATCAAGAAATTGTCACATGGCGATAAGCCAAGGCAGAGCGCTAAGCAAGTGCGCTCTCCAGACGAGCACGCCCATCGCAGGCACCACTCCGTGCAAGCTGTGTTCTGGCAGCAAAATGTCATCGTGCCATTGCGATGTGCCATCTCCACTGGCCGACTCCGCCCACAGCTGCGTCACTTTGTAGCCACCGCTGTCGATTAGTCCGACCTCCGACAATTGGATAGACACGTTTCTCTGCGCGCTCATAAAAAATGCCAAAATCCATTTCACATTTTCACAAAAAAATGCACAAGCGACGCGAAGCACCACATAAATTTTTGCATGTGGCATGAATTTTTGGAATGGATTTCGGATTGAATTTTGACAAAAGGGCGTGTTGCGTACTCATGATACAACTTGTGCTTGTTTTCAGAACTGAAGTTCTTAAGTCGAACTCGAAGCAAAAAACGACTCACAGCGGTTGTCGTGTTCCTGTTGAATGCGAGCAATGCGAAAGACGTGCGATTCGTGCACACCGGCATGATCGGCTTGCGATACACGGAGATTCCACTTGTCTGAAGAGAAAACTGCAAATCCGCATCACACAAAGACCATCTAAATCCATAATATCACGATTACTTAGAGAAAAGTCCAATCAAACTGAAATCCAGATGGAAAGTTAATTGCTTTTAGATTTATCCGAACGCAGACCAAATTTACTTCATTTGTTTGAAACGCCTGAGTGACATGCTCAGGCACTAGAGAACTTCTCGCTTTTTTTTACGTGAAGGGTTTAATCAGATTAAAAAAAGCGTTGCTGTGGATGAAAATGCGTATCACGCTTGATGGAAAAAACCTGGTGCTTTCATCATAAAAATGCCAGCTGGCTTTAACAATCGCCAGTTGCCTTTAAAAACGAAAGCTTAGGTTTTCAAACAAAGAACGCAGAGAAACGTTTGAAAAACCTGCAGTATAATTTAGATTTCCTCTTCACACAACAAAATTCACACCGTAAAGAAATCGACAATCGGGTGTTGGAAACTGACAGAGGTGACGCTTCTAGCTAACTGCCTTTGACGCTATCTGAACGCTAATTTAGAAAATCTAGTATTTATCAAGCGTTTGAGTCGAATGACGTAATTTCGCTGCATCACATTAGAATACATATCCTGTAGCGCATGCAACAAACGTGCTGTACATTTCGTATCATCAGGCCCATGACGCCTAGGGGGTCCTGATCGATCTCAATGATGTCGCGATTCTGCAGAACGCGCCGAAACTCTTCTGTGACCAAGCGCAGATCGTTCGACATTATCAGTGGCGCAGACCTGAGTTGTCAATCTAAATTCATTTTTCGGTGTTTTGTGCTTGTGCAAAAACTGTAGTTTTTGTAATGAGCCAGAAACAATGTCGGCAAAATTTTGGTTCCTTTCAATTCGGCCTAACAAAGAAGAAGAAAAATGCTGAAAAAAGCTAAAGAAAAACCAAATGCTCCAGAGCGATATTTGTGTCTTCGCTTGCTGCACGCTCAGCATGTGCGGCTGGCCAATCACAAGCTGAAAACAAGTGCAACGTGAAGCATGAATGTTTGAGGATCAAAAAATTTGGAAAGTTGACGCTCGTGTGAATGTTGAATGTGCAAGCGACAATGGGTTTTTTGATATGATGTACATTTTATATGTACTGTACACATCCAGTTTACCTGCACCATCTGTGTCAACCACAGAAGATTATTCCTTTAGAAGGTTTAAAAGCGAAGTATCAACTTTAGCCAACTCGGGGGGGTACAATTCCGGCCCGCTAATTCCGGCCTGAAGAATTCCGGCCCGCTCATTCCGGCCCGAAGAATTCCGGCCCGAAGAATTCCGGCCCGGAGAATTCCGGCCCGGAGAATTTTCGCCAGCACGAACAATATTAAACCACACGAAGTGATTTTGGTAATGAAATAATAAAATAAAAATATCGATGTTCACATGTTACAGTGTATTTTCAATGATGTTCGTCCTGTTTGCTTTTTTGGAAAATGAAACCTTTTGGAAAAAAGAAACTACAACTAAATTTTTAAATTTTTTATCATGAACAGGATTTGTGACCCTTTTACCTTATCAAAAAGGCTTGGCTTAGGATTAGGAACCTACAACAAGTCACTGCAAGCAAGTTCTAAACAAAAATAAAAAATCACAAGAATTTATTTACCAAAAATCACTTCGTGTGGTTTAATATTGTTCTTGCTGGCGAAAATTCTCCGGGCCGGAATTCTCCGGGCCGGAATTCTTCGGGCCGGAATTCTTCGGGCCGGAATGAGCGGGCCGGAATTCTACGGGCCGGAATTTCGCGGGCCGGAATAGTACACGAGCCTAGCCAACTGGTCACAACCTCATACCGTTATACCGTATTACCCCCATTAAACCCCCCCCCCCCCCACCATTATTCCCCCCACCAATAAACCCCCACCCCCACGACAAGTTTCCGAATAATCCCCCCCACAAATAGTCCCCCATGGGGGTTAATGGAAACCTGTTTGAAATACATACCCAGCGAATTCAGTGGCTGAATGCAGTGACATTGGTGAAATTTCCAAAGGGATGATGGTAATTTCATTACAAAAGTCTGTTACAAAAGGAAATCTCTGTGAAAAGTAGAAGTTTCTGCGACTTTCTTGCATGCCATACAAGGTATTTTTGCCATTTTTCAACAAACCCCCACCCCCAAGAATTTGTTTGTAAATAACCCCCCCCCCCCCACCAATAATCCCCCCCCACCAATAAACCCTCACCCCTAAAAGTCGCGTATTAATCCCCCATGGGGGTTTATTGGAAGTAATACGGTATCCTCATAATTAAGGTGCCCTTATAAAATTTGACAATCAAAAAATTTGACAAAAAGGGTGGAATTTTGTTGTTGTCCTCGTCATCGTGTGTCTGTTTTCTAGAGCTCATAAGTTGTGATTTGCTGTTTATTTATTCAAGTTTATTCCAATTTTTCTGTGGCATTGTAGCCAACAACCATAAAAAACGCGACAACAGCGTCCTTTCTATATCGATCTTCTCCAACGACATCGCCCTGAGATTTAATGTAAAGCCCGCTTTTGCACGTTTTCAACACTTTTTCGGCTGAAAAGTCAATTATTTCAAGCCTGTTTGGTCTGTTCAAGCCGTCGTACTTAAAACACGTTCTATGGGTTTCTTCAGCAAAAACAAAAAAGCCCTATAAAGAGCCGATCTTATATATGAACGGGTGGGATTTTAATGATAAAATCAAAATTTGAATTTTTTTAGTTTCCGCCGTGTGACACACCACACACTTTTGGGGGTCGAGAGAGGCTTACGAAAGACTTTACGGTATGAAGAGTGGGAGCCAGTGTGGTGGCCATTTTGGCGCCCGTTCACTTCTCGAATGCATGCGTACCATGTCTGGGTCCATCCAGCTTCCTGGGTGCACAGCCGCTGACAGCTGCATTTGATTGTGGTCCACAAAATCAACGATTGATTGTATTGATTGCCAGCTTGGTGCAACGTCGGTGAACACACGCCACTGGTGACAGTGCTCCCCGGCTGTTTTATAATCAGCCTGCACAAAAACGCTCGTTGCTGTCTCGGCGTCTTTCTACTTTCGAAATGTCAGGTTCGTTACACGACCGCACATCTTTCCCACCGGTAACTTTGCTAAGATACTTTATTGTGTTGTTGATCTTCCACACGTTGTTGTTGTTGTTGTTGTTGTGATTTTTAGGCGATGTTTTTAGCGGGTCGGTCTCAAATTGGCCAGACTCAATCTGGCTCCGGTCTCAATCAGGCCAGTTTCAATCGGGCTCGGCTCAATCTGGCTCGGCTCAATCTGGCTCGGCTCAATCGGGCTCGGCTCAATCGGGCTCGGCTTAATCTGGCTTGTTTCAATCTGGCCAGACAGAATTTGTTATTGCATGCGTGTGTGCACTGCACACGCTCACGGGGGAGAAGTAAAACGCACGCACACAAAGACACACATGGCGGTCAATAATGGTCTGTGTTTCTTGACACGTAACAAGTATAAAAAACAATGGTATGACTTGCACCTTGTACAGCGGTGCGCACATGAGTGCACAGAAAAGCGATGAAGACGATGTGTAAATTTAGAGCATTTACAACAGAATGGTTTACAATGTCAGAGATGCCACACGAAACCTGTCTTTTGTTTTTTCGTGACTTTTTGTGCATCTTGTATCTTATAATGTATTTTCAAAAGATTTTGCATCCATCCTTCATGAATTATTTGCGTGAAATTCGTTCTGTCCAGTTGTTTTCCCACTTTTTTGAATGAAAATTATTATCAAACTTTTGGTTTCGGTTGAATTTTCTGTCGTTTATTTAGAGTGCAGTAAATTTTCAGCTGTTTGTGAACCCGAAGCGTGTCAACATCTAATAACAATGGCGTGCAAAATGCAAAGAGAATCCACAACCAAGATCTGCTGCTTGACTCCGAAGGTCACCAACATGTCAGAAGCTCTCCAAAGCACCTCACGTCTGATCCTGAAGCCGCAATTTGGCGTTGTCTGAAGAAGTCAACGTGTATTCCGTCAGAGTCATTCCGTCAGATCGCGCACTGAAACAACTTGTCCACAGAAGCCGAAAAGCCGGTGTCATGCCATATTTTGAACCCCGCCATATTTTGACCGGGGGGTCAAAATATTGCAATTTTGCAACTGCCGTAGAATGACCTACCATGCCATATTTTGACCTGCCCCCGAACCCCAGTGTATGGAAGGAGATATGAAGTGACACTTGACAAATGGGGGCGGAACTTCACAAATGGTCCAAATCAAGCCAGGAAAATGGTACATAACAACCAGCCTGCTGTACAGCTCAAAGAAGCTACACACCATATGAGGGCTGAAAACAAACAGTGCCTCTCATATGCAATGTTCATGCACAATGCGATCAATACGCCACAATGAGTGTTTCGTGGTTGCTTGTTGCTGTCCGGAACTCAACTACGAACCGAAGTCCGTGGGGTATGTCTCATAACAGGAGCCAAACGGCTTGGAATCGCTTTCACCGAATATCATGTTTCTGTCGCTGTCTTCTACAGTTGGTTATTCTCTTTTTGTTGCTTTCTTGTTTTTCCGTCTCTCGATAACTTCTCATTTTGTGTCTTTATGAAAAATCTATGTTCAGATTTGAAATCATGACAAAAAATTGGTCAGGAAAGGTAAAAGAAGTGTAAAAATTGGTTCAATATAACTCGAAAAACATGCATTCTTGCAGAAACCAAGGCAAAAAGGGAAACCAAAAAGCGTTTATTTGTTTACATTCCCACAATTTTATGACATAAATAGAAGACACACACAAAGATATAATAAAAAATTCTGTCTGGCCAGATTGAAACAAGCCAGATTAAGCCGAGCCCGATTGAGCCGAGCCCGATTGAGCCGAGCCAGATTGAGCCGAGCCAGATTGAGCCGAGCCAGATTGAAACTGGCCCAATTGAGACCGGAGCCAGATTGAGTCTGGCCAGTTTGAGACGATCCCGTTTTTAGCCAGGGCTAACCCAGAGAAGCGTACAGAACGCCATTGAGTAGGGCGCCCATCGAGTTTTCTCTGTCATTAAGTGCCTATACACCCCTCGGCGGGGCTCGATCCCCCGAGCGCACAGACTGTAGTCTAACGCACTACCACCAGGCCACGAGGGTGACACGTGCAATAGTTGAACAACTTTGGTTGGTTTTTTATGCTTTAGTGCTTTTATTGCCAGTGCCAGCGGTTGATTCGGTGTATTCTGCCCCTTCCTTCACCATAAGCGAATAAAAAACCAACACCGTTTGGCCTCGTCCTCGTGTAGCAAGAGTATGGGTGTCGTGTGGTCGCCCCACGTTTAGGGCGTCTGCGCAATCCGTCTTGGCGCCTTTAGTCAGACGTGGGGGCGACTTGGGTGACAAAACTCACGGCCACGTCCAATAGACACTGGCGCAAAACGTGAAAGGTCTCGCGAAAAGTCTCTGAATCGTAATCAACTGCAACAGTTATTATTATTGTCACAAAAATTCACGGATTTGAAATTCAAGCGAGAGACCAATAACTCATTGTGCGTACTGATTATCATTGCGACTATCGAACGAATGAGAATCCATGGCTATGGCAAGCCCTCGTTGTGGGACAGCTTGACGAGCGGCAAATCGAATGAGAGCTGTGGAATCAGTAGCAGCGATGCCGAGCCGTCCGGCCGGCTCCTGTAAAGGCTGGTTCATACTGACATTTGCTGACGTACGTCAAAGGCACGTCTCCATGAACGGTAATATGCAATAACACAAGACCTAACGTGCCGTGCTGTGCCGTACATGCATGCGTCTGCATGAACGGCAGTATGCAAATAACACGGGACCTAAAGAGATGCGACGTGATGTGCCGTATACGCATACGTCAGTGTGAACGGGCCTTAAGCTGCAATGAGGCACATTCCGCAGACCTTGGTTTAAAGCAGGGTCACATCCAGTTCATCACCACACTCGACAGCGAACTGCGGTCGTAGGGTGGATCCACAGAAACTAAAACGATTCCCAAACAAAGAAAAACGCTGTTACGTGGGACGAACAGTTGAATTGTGATGGGTGTGATAGAATGGCCAACTGCATGAGTAAGCAATTCGCCGGCCTGTCGCATTCAAATAAGCGCCCATCTTGGGGTAATCTACGTGTGTACAAAAGCGCTTTTTTAGAGCATGTTCGTGCACTTATCGATTCACATGCACAAATCAGCGCACTTGAAAAGTTTCGTTAAGCAAAAACAGTTTTTTCTTCTGAAAACAATGCAGATGCAACCGTTTTTTGCTTCCAAAAAGTTGAAGTGAATCTGAATCAACAAGTGTGCATCTGCACGTGAATTATTTTTCTGAGCATGTGCGCACTCCTGCAAAATGTGCGCCTGTGTGTTTGTGACTACTTCAGACTACAGTACGACTGTACCTTACCTACCATTATCCAATTGGTGCAAACCAATGTTGCAACCGTCCAATTTCAAGTAATCAACGCCCCAATGCGCAAACTGATCGGCGTCCTGTCGTAGATGACCCGCACTGCCCGGGTAGCCGGCGCAAGTGGTCTGGCCAAGGTCTGCATAAATGCCAAATCGCAGGCCTCGAGAGTGCATCTGCAACAGAAAGCAAAACACATGTGCACTTTGTTTACCTGTTAGTTTTCACGCAGAATATACAGAGCATTGGTCAGGAAAAGTGAAGGTTGGTCGGGTTTTGGTTTGGTTGGCACGCAGAAAAAATTTGCATCCTGCACTGCATCGGTAAAGTTTTTTCTGAAAGTGACTGTGTGGATGTGCCTCCGTACAGTCACTTTCAGAATTTTCTTTACCGATGCTGTGCAAAATGCAGTGCAGTGCAGGATGAAGTGTAGGATGTAAAAAAAATTCTGCATGGGACTCAAAAATCCTGTTTATGGCTAAATGTGTCTTCTTTTTTCAAATGGATCCTGTTTCGTTGTTAGTTTGCTACGGGCTCTGCTTGAAAGATGACAGGTTTAAAGAAACATACTGTATGTGGTTGCAAGTTCTGAGTTGCAATACCAAATAAATACACAGAAGAATGGCAGCACAGTTTGTTCATTCACTTACGTAATGTGCGAGACGTGCAATGCCCGATGGGAAGCGTGTTTGATTTGCTGCCAACTGACCAGTGATGCGATTTCGCTGCGATTCCATCCAGCAGTCATCCACATGCACGGTGTTATAGCCAACTGATGCGTAACCATCAGATACTGAAATCAGACATCCCATCAAATGCCCCCTCCCCAATTTCGGCCTTTTAAAACCCCGAATTTACCTTTAAAAACCGTAAAAAGTGCATTGCCGAGCATTTTCACTATTCACCCAGAAAATCCCTGTAAATTAACGTACAGTCTTGCATGTAAGGTTCTTCCCATTTTAAGACCCCCACCTAAAAGTGGGCGGAGTGTCACACGGCGGGAAACCAAAAAATTCAAAATTTTGACTTGGTCGAAGTCCTATTTAGCTTATAAGGCCCGGACTTTCTAATGTTCGCTTTATAAGACCTCCTCCCACTTATAAGGTTGTTACACAAAATTCCACTTTTTTCAGAAAAATTTGATTTTCAAATTTATATGCGGAGACTTTATATGCAAGACTTTACGGTATTATATTTGTTATTAAATGTGACCCAATATGCGTTTGCACGCACAGATAGAGAAAACGCTTTACGGCTGTGCGGCAATTTGAAATCAGCAGAACTTGCGTATTCTGACGACAGATTTGTGCAAGAAATTGAGAAAAAAAACAATCTGAATTTTGTCTCACTGAACAAATTTATTTTATTTCATACTCGAATTACGTTCGAGCGCGAAACAGTTTTTCATCTGTGCGGCTTTTCTGCACATATATCATTCAACATTACTCCGCCTCCTTCGCACGAAAATAATATTTGAAACGCATTGCATGTGGTTTTTGTCGTTCCCCCAATCATGCGGATGCGCGAGCGAGCGGCAGCGAGCGGACAGCGCATCACGCATTATATGGCTGAATATGGACCTGCGCGGGTTTTTAAAATTTCCGCGTTGTCCTACAGCAACGAACATACATGCTGGAAACTTGTTACTGTGCACACGAAGAGACCTGCAGTGGTTGCTAACTGTGCCGAAGAGAAAATTCCACCAGACTTCTTTACGTCCGTTGTAGACACGAAAAACCTATTCTGAAAAGTTGGTTACTTATTCTTGTTTCTCCTTTTTTTTCAGCTATGTAATCAATATGTGTTCGCCCTTTCAATTTTTACCTGCAACATTTTGACAGGTGAACAAAAATGTTTCCTGGGGTAATTCCATCCGGAGATTTTGCAAATTGAGTTAATTTTTTACCCAGACCCTGTTTTTGGGTAAAAAATTGGGTATTTTTAAAAGTTCGCAGGGTTTTCACCTGGTTTTAAGTGTTCGCCCTTTCAATTTTTGTCTAAAATTGTTTCATAACCGAACAAAATAGTTTCCTAGGGTAATTTCATCCGTAGATTTTGAAAATCTAATTACTTTTTTGCCCCGACTATTTTTTGGGCAAAAGATTGGGCACTTTCAAAAGTTCGGAGGTTTTGACCTGGTTTCAAATGTCGCCCTTTCAATTTTTGTCTGAAATTGTTTCATAACCAAACAAAAAAATTTCCTGGGGTAATTGCAGCTGTAGATTTTGAAAATCTAGTTAATTTTTTTGCCCCGGCCCCTTTTTGGGTCAAAAATTGGGCAATTTTTGTCTAAAGTTGTTTCATAACCGAACAAAATAGTTTCCTGG